>JAVSBS010015312.1:25000-27273 GCA_033124195.1 Coracias cyanogaster | reverse complement strand
TCCTGTAGCCTGTTTGCATGTGCTGTAAATGATTCTCCTAACTGCATTTCCAGTATCTGTCCAACTGAAAGCTGCAGGCAGGAAGAAACTGTAAGCTCTGCAAATGCAAATGAAAGAAGCAGAAGCTGGTGGCACTAGCTAAGGGTTGCCAAATGGGAGAACAGCAGCTCAGCAAAATGCTCTTTGACCTCCTGGAAGCTTCTGACACTGGGTTTAGGAAAGAGCTTTGCTTAATAGGAGAAAACAAGGCAGCAGGAACAACAGGTTATAGACTGTGTTCTCAATCACTGTGCCTTCACAAAAGTGAAATTCTTGTGACAGCACTTCTGATGAAACCTTGCTGTCCTGGGATGCAGCCATGCCTGTGATGGGACTAACACTAATATGTAGCAAGGCTGCAGCTTTGTTTCCCTTTGGCATAGTACAGGGTTTGCCTTCCCTGTTGCTTTTATGCTTACAGATAGGGGACTTTGACCCCAAAAATTCTGAAGCTTCCTGCTGAGATTATTTAAAAGGTGTCTGCTTCCTAGATCTCTGCCATCTTGCTGCCTGAGGTTGCCAAGCATGACATGTCTGCTTCTCAGCAGCTGCAATTCACAGTTCAGCTTGACCGCTATTGAAACCACCACTGATTTCAGCTTATATTAATATCCTGGCTGTGAATGTGACAAGTGAACAAGCTGCCCCTGCTCTTCCCTCACCTTTGGTGGCATTAACCTGTGGCCAAGATCACGGTGTGTAAGTGGGGCAGTACCCTCTTAAGTAACTTTAACAAAGTCCAGAAGACCATTCTTGTCTGAATGTGTGATTAAAGACAAAAGTAAAACAAAAGTTGAGGTGACTGTCTCCAAGGTTCTGGGCCTTATCCTACTCTTTTGGGTTTTATTACCTGTGCATACGATAAACCCTTTCCCTGTTAAAAGCAGTATTACAACATATAGAAGAGTGCCTTTTTTAGCCACAGACAACTCTGAGCGATAATAGTTGTCTCCAGATGATTCTTCTGAATGTTTACACAGATTACTGGTGAATTTTGTAGTAGAGGAAAGATCTATTCTGCTTTACCACCACTGCTGGCAATACCCAAACCAACAAATCTGAAACTGGCTTGGGCACATCAATAGGTGGCAGCTCAGGAGGTACCTGGCATGTGGGTACAAGTGAAGATTCAGGACGAGTCAAAAAACACAACCTTCCAGCAAATGTATTAATTCCAGCCACAGAGTGAACTGTTCATATTTCATGACTTAAATAGGATTATAAACAAAAGAAAAGAAGAAAGATTTCCACTCCTCTATACTTTTGCTCAGAGCCAATAAAAATGCCAAATAAGGTATAAGAGTTCCAAATTCACTCAACTGAAGGTGGATGAGGCTTTAAACTTTGTAAGAACTATCATTTCCCACAGCCTAGCTCTGTTTGAGGGCAGGACTACATGAAAGTTCAGTGGTCAGAGAAGTGCTAATGTAATTTAATGTTTTTAATTTCCTTGTGTTTGAAACTACCCCCAAAAAAACAATTTAATTGCTATGCATGCTATTGTTTGAATACTTCCAACTGGGCTTTTAAAATACACATTTTAGTGAAAGGGACAAGGTGGGAAAGGATTGACTCTCCTCTACATTTTACGTGTTGTATTTGACTGGTAACAGCACCATTTTGCTGGCCATTTGCTCAGTCTGTTCATAGGCTCTTACTATTTCTGTGTAATTTCAATAGGAGAAAGATATTTTTAAACTGAAAATCTAGAAATCTAGAATTAGCAGAATATTACAGAGATTCCAAAATCACTCTTCAGTTCTGCCTGAGAAACAAACATTTCTTGTTTGGTTTTGTGGGGGGTTTTGTTGGTTTTGTTTCGTGGGGGTTTTGTTGTTGTTGTTCTTTTTGATTTCTGACATTTCTCTACAAGATGTGCTATAAGGAAGTTTTAGTCTTCCTCCCAAAAACTCAGCATTGGCCTATGGGCAGCTGTTCACGTGTCTGATGTCAATCCATGCACAGGACATGCAGTTGCTAAAAGTATGTTCTGATAAGACCAGTGCAAATACACTTGCAGTAACAGGCCTCTCAGATGCTAGTCTCTTCCACCCAAACAAGGTGCAGGTATTTATCTTTACCAAGACATTCCCCAAGAAAGCCTTTTTAGTATTGCTTACTCCTAACTATAAGAAAGGTACCTCTTCTACTAAGTAGTAATGCAGAGAAAAGTGTAAATTTTCTTTATATTTGAGTAATTTTACTTAATTGAGCAATTCTTTAATTGCTCATAT
>JAVSBS010015312.1:0-20000 GCA_033124195.1 Coracias cyanogaster | reverse complement strand
CCTACTGTTATTTACTGCCAGCAAAGATGGTCATGCTTTCTGAATGTAAGCATTTTGGATACAACAGGTTGTGTCTGGGCAAAGAGAAGGGGTAGGGATAACACTGACAGAACAAGTAAATTCCTCTTTAAAACTGGAGGTGAATTTTATCATTCTGCAAAGGTGTGCAATGAGTAGACTGCAGGCTAAAGACATTTCCTTTTACATAATGTACTTAGAGACTTTTTAAAGTATTATTCCTTTTGATTGACTGTGGTTAAGGTTTTTGATTTCTTCTTTCTCTTAATACATCTTGCTTTCACACCTTTTTGGCTGGCAAACAGATACCCACAGTGATATCCACAGGCAGGGAGCAAACTGCAAGGCTGCATCTCAATGGCAAATCCCTGCCAATTATGTTAAGACTAATTATAAATCTCTTTCCTGTAAAATCATAACCCTAGCTGAAAATAATCCACACCCCAAGTAGAACATGGGCTACATTTTAAAGTAGACTCCAAGGTTAAATTTAATGTCTTGATTGCACATATTCCCAGAAAATAAATGGTTCAATTGCAGCAAGCAGTTTTAGTTTGGTTCATCTAAATTCTATAAGTGAAGTTCACGCACCTTTACTAAAATCATCAGCAAAAATGAGATAGTTCAGTTTTAGTACTAAATCATACTCCACAAAGTCTTGCACATTCAGGAGCTACAACATTCTACAGTAACTATTTCATTCATCTGGTATTGTTACAGAGTGTAAATCAGGATTCATAAATGATCAGTTTGTATCCTTTGGGAGGGAGGGATTACATGTAAATAATCCCTTTAATGTACGCATCGCCTCTAAGCATTTCACACAGCAATAAATTGGTAAACTGAATTTGAGCAATTAAGAAATTAAATGAAACTAATAAAATGTGTATTTTAATATTTCTTGATGGTTATTTGGGGATTAGTGAATATGAAAACAGCCACGCTCCTTCTGTATGAAGGTAAACTACAGCACTTTGATAAACTCTGTCAGCTTTTCACTACTGTATTTCAATCACAACTCCTCTTTTGAAATACTTCAGTGTATCTTTCATTCCACGGTTGTACTATTAACTACATTAAAATATGAAGTCCAAGTACCCATTTCAAATACAAGTACTCACAAATCCCATAGCAAGTGGTAACAAGAAAAACTACCTCAGAACATGCTACATATAAAATTTTTAACCCTACATGGCTGAGGCAGGAAAGGTACTATGACAACCGAGCTCTGCTTCACTCCAGTCCACACCCGTCTGCTCCCACCTCCCCAGAAAACAGTCAGGGTTCAAGGGCAGCCTGAGCAGAAGTGAAATGAAAAAGCACATGCACAGGAACAAACTGCTCTAATAGCAGAAATACAGAAATGTCTAGACTTCATAGGGCAGGACATTTACCAGATACCGACCTTGGCTATCTGTACTTGTCTTCAGGAAACAAGCAGGAGACACTGATCTGAGAAGCTAATGGTGAAGCAGAGTAAGGGAAATTCCCATATATTACCTATGACAAGTACTTTATGAAAAGCAATGGCAAGGTTCATGGTCACTGCTACCAAGACCATGGGAACAAAATTCTAGTTGCTTAAATTGGAATTTTGCATACATTCTGTTAAGGTATTTAAACCAAAACAAAATTAACAGGGTTTTTAAAAACAATATTTTTGTTATTCATTCATTATTATTACAAGATGTTGCAGATAAACCTGTACGTTCTCAGGGTATGGGTGGATTAATGACACCAGTGCTGTAAACATGAAAGATTAAACAAAAATGCAATTATATTTTCCTTTTCTGCATACGGGGTTATAAGAAGAGCTATCATCTTATTTGTTCTTACTGCCAATCTGGAGCTGAACTCAAGATCATTCAAAATGATGCTATGACCTAGCTATACTATGTACTAGTATGTCAATAACAACAGAAATCCCTGTGAAAATCATTGCAACCTTGGGTGTCAAAAATAGCGAGAAGCCATGAACAACCTAATACCCAGAAGTGGCAGTTTAATAGTGTGCTTCATTTCAGCCTGTAGCCTAAAAAATACAGACTCTAAAAGGAAATATCAGTCTTCGAGAAGACCCTATATAGTTGCACAGGTTGGGTCTTGTCATTAGCCAATTTACTCTTCCTCAGATTTACAGCTCTGGGTGTAACAAAATCTTTGGCACAAGGTGCAGACTTAGGAGATTTTTTTCCACCCTTCAAATTAATTTATTTTGTACTCACTGGAAGTCAATTCAGTAACACTCTAAGTTTTGGGCTTCCCTTTGCTGCTGAGAAAGCATCCTTTTCAGGGTTTTACAACTCAACAAAACACAAAGCACATGCTTAACATTAAACCTGTGCTGAAGTTTCCTCAAGGTAAATGGGAAGCAAACAGACAATGTCTGCACCTCCGAAGTGTCCTGTTGCCAGCTGCCACTTACAACTTACAAAGAGATGTCAATTTTACAGGATATGGATTGGGTCATTTTAAACTAATCCCTGCAGAAAGAAAACAGTTTACTGGGAGGATGACAAAATGCCTGACAACGCCACCTCTGCAAGTTGCTTGGATGGGTGGAATAAAGTGGGAGAAAAGCCCAAGGTACTCTAGCTGACAGTGTAGCCACACAGCTTGTATTTTAGTTCCATAATCATTTATAAAAACACAGCAAAATGAACAGCACTGAGCAGCTTGTGTTCCTATCATAATGTATAACCTCTCAGTACTTCATGTACAATAATACCTCCATGAAAATCAAGCTGTATTACTTCTGCTTCTTTGTACAACACTTTGCATGACTAAGAGCAGCAAGTGACAACACGTTCTCCAGTAACTGAGATTGATTATTGGTGCTTCAGCACATCCATAATCATGATGCACACAGCACGGAGACATGGAATTATTTTCATACACTGCACTGATTGGTAGAGAAAACTTTTTTTTCTAACTGAGCTGAATATGTATAGGATGCATGTAATATGCTGTAGAGGGATGAGCACTGTGATAGCTGTCAAAAGGTTTTTAGCTATACTCCTGCCTTGTGTGGCTCTGAGCAAGACAAGTCATTAATGCTTACTGCACTTGCTACTCTTCAGTCACAGCGGTCACCACTATAAAGAACGTAAATGTACCAGTGGTTACCACTCTATAGTACCTGAGATACTATTGCTGTGCTATTAACAATAGTGAGGATCTGAAAGAAGCATGAGAATTGAGTGTGGTACATGGCAGAAAACATGGCCGTGTTAGGTCTGGATTTTATTTCAGTAACATTGGTTTTACAGCTGGTTAACTGTATTAACTTCAAAAGAATTGCTGCAGATTGTTACTAATAAAGTGATTACGGAGTGCAGACCTCTGTATCTGCTTGCAGCAGCAGGAAACTGCAGATGCTTTAGTAAAAAAAAAAAGTTAGCAATTTTTTCTTTTCTTTTACAGTATATTAGACAATTTTTTTTTTTAATGCTGTTTCCAAAAATCTCAGAGGACTTAATATTTTAAAGAAGTTGCTGTTATGCCATAAAATCCTGGGAGTTATAAAAATACCTGAGATATTAGCATTTCATATTTGGTAACTGCTGTTTGGTGAATAATGCAACTATTTTGAAGTTCAAGTGACTTCTCTAAATCAGAATTATCACATTCTGCTGGAGAAATGGAAACAAGGACTAATTTGCCTCCTCAACCACACACATCAGTAGCCTTTGCTGTTCTTGTACTAAGCAACGTTATCTAACTGTGGTATTGCAACAACAAAAGTTGGTGCTACAGTAAATCTCATTTGATTAAATGGATAAATGGTACTTTGAGGTTCTGCAAATGGACAATGCACCATAAACTCCTTAAAGATTAAGGGCTGATAAATTAAATACTTTAAAAGGTGAAATACGATGACAAATAGCTCAGCAAAAGAAAAAGCAGTAAAATACCTATGCCACATTGAATTTTTCTGTATTAGGACTAATACACCAAATTGGGGGTAGTTGAACAAGAATTTGTATTATCCATTTTCTGGTTATTTCATGTTTCTCTAGATACCAAACTCCACATAACCCAACAAGAAAGATTAGAGATGAAGTAGGGAACATAATATGACAATCGCTATACTGTACTACAATTTATAAAATAATACACCAATAAAAGTGTGAAATACAATGTCATGCGGTGTCACAATTAGAATAGGTTTTCCTCTGGACTAATGGGTATCATAGCTCCCTCTTCATAACTTTCACTCACATATCACAGGATTCTGATGAATATTAAACTGCTTTGGCTGAAACGCTATGTTCCTTCCCTATCCATCTTACTTTAAGTGTATCATGTATCTCAAGGACAGACACAGAAATTGAAAACCCTTCTGAATAAAGTTTTGTGCATACTAGTAGAGAGAAAAGACAAAAAGACATCTTCAATAGTGGATGGGATAGAATGAAAAATCTTTCAGTTATGGTACACACACATATATATATACACACATACAGCAGCAGGTAACTCATTTAGCATAGGTTACAAAAAAAAAAAAAAATCCATGAAATTACAGCAATTTTCATTAAACTGTTGACATCAGTGGAGGCACTTTCAATTTAGTCCAATGTGGGAATACAGAATGAGATTCAAATTTACCTTTCAGGAAACATTACAAGAAAAGTCTTTACAGTGTCTCCCCAAAGGCCAGGGTCAACTTTTCAAAAGCAGCTGTTGATTCTGGATGCTCAGCCTGAGACAGCTCTTTTGAAAATTTTGCCATGGATATAAAGTCCTTAATATCTTTATGTTAGGGAGCTATCAACTAGAGATTTTTCCTACTGGGACAGGGTTGGGGCTTGTCGCCTTCCGCAGCTGACATACAGTGGCACCTAGTCTGTAAGGAGCAAGTATATGCAAGACAGCTAACACTAGCACTAGGTATTCAACAGACATCTTTGGACACTTGCATTTGTTCAGCTCAGGTCCCACTTTCTCTCGTACCTTTGTTTCTATTTTCTCTTCATCTTGCACAGGGATTGCCCACAGCAGTTCTTTGTAACCCTATATAACCTGAGAATGAAGGAATTAAAGTCCTTTGTACCAGCCTCTGTGACCCTGTGCCAGCCTGGAAGGAGAGCCCTTCCAATGTCCTAAGGATCTTGCAGTCTAAACCCTGAGTGAGACTATGGTTTTGTGGAAGGAGGCCTCAATTTAGAGGCTCTTATACTCTTAAAGACATAAACTGTATCAGGATGGGTTTCATCAGGCCCATAGAAGAAAACTGGGGTACTAGCTAAAAGCTCCAATTTCACAGCTCTCTTACACTATGTTCTAAAATTCTTGCATTTTACAAAATTGCGTAACAGAAGATTCTGCTGATCCTTTGGGAAAGAGGAGAGATTTCTCATTCATTTTTCCTTGATCACTGTGAAAGATATTCCCAGAACTCCTATCAGCTTTTTTTTGTTTAAATGATTGTTTCTGCACTTCAAGACTTTATCAAGTCATTCACGTATCTTCTCTACTTCCCATCTTGAATTCTCTCTCTTTCCTTCATTCTCCTTTTGCGTCCCTCTGGAAAATTCCATCCTTTTTCTTGCTACCCAGAACTGGAGGTCACACCAAGTATGAAAGCCACAAAAGACTTATGTGGATGCAGGAACAGAAAAATATTGCTATATTCAAATGTAACAGCTGAAAGGTGAGAACAAAAGATAACTGCCAAGATGTTTAGCTTCAGTTTTGTGAAAGATGAGGAAGACAGGAAAATAAGAGCAAACAGAAAAGCAAAGTCTAAAAGCATAAAGAAAGGCAGGAGTTATACATGATGAAAATAGATATTGTCTGCAAATAAATGCCTCCTTCTTAAAAGTGACTAGCCATATTGATCACTGAGGTGTTAAAGTAATACTTTCACAGTCAGATTGTTACAGGATTCACTAATCTGTTGGCAGAGCAGGACGTGCTGACTGTTCTGGCTGTCGTTACAGATACTTTTGTGCTCTTCCGTCTATGCTAAATTAGTCATCTACCCACAACTCTAGACCCTAAATGTTGCATATGGCATAAATGTTGGGTTATGTCTTTTTAAACCTATCAACTGGTTTACATTGGTCTTGGCTCTGAAACATTCCCTTCTGTGAGTAGTTGTACATCTACATAACTAATGGAATGCAGACAGATGATATGGCACATTGAGGTGTCCTCTAGGTACCCTGTATCCTGCCACATTTAGTACAAGCCTCACATTTCATATGCCACTCCTTCTAATCACAGCATTAACATTAGATCATGGGAATCTACATTATGATTTATTGATCCTGGATTTGGCACCTCACTTTGTCAAGGCATGCTGATATTATAGGAGTTTTCAAACTTGATACCACACTTACTACAGTACTACCCTATTGTCAGCAATCAGGAAGTCCTTTCCAAACAAACATTCTGGAGCATCCTTTTTTAATTGTAACTCTTGTCCTGAGCTGCACTCAATATTTGAAAGTAGAAATCACCTGTTGGCTTCTGCTATAGAAAAAAATTCCCTCCTCCTTCACAAAGATCCTTCCTTCTTGAAGGAGTAAATCTAGCTTAGTACACCATTTGTTTTCCAGCAGCAAAATGTATGACCTTGTTTCAATTACATTTACAGTAAAAAAAATACAGCATTTACAGTATTTGAGTAAAGTGACTTTCATTGTTTTATTTATGAATATTGATTTCTGCACAAAGATACCTTTTCTGCTTTACTCTTACTTTTTTGGTGAATGAGCACTAATATTGGCTCTTAGATGAGCCACAGCAGGCGATGCATAAAATACTGCTGATGGTGTAAGAAAGGCCTCATTACACTATTTAGCAACACAATACCGACGAGGATGAGAATGGAATATTTCTCTCCAAGGGTTAGTTCTTACTCCCATTAATGTCTACAGGAGTTTTATCATCAGAAATCAGCAGGCTTTCAATCAGACTTTTTAACAGTAAACTCTGGAGTTCTAAACTCACTAAGCACTGAGGAAAAAATCCTCCAAAACTTATTGACGTGCAGGGGTTGTGACTCCTACTTTTTTCTTTTTGACCAGTTTAACGTGCTTCCAGTGTTTTGCTTTGCATTTCATGAAATATTAAAATACTAAAAGAACAGAAACTGCTACAGAGCAGCAGTACGTTATGTGCCCCAAAATTATACCTGAAAGAAGCATCTCTAGGGCAGATCTAACGTTTTGTTCCTGTGGTTTGCAGATGCCAACGAGATGCTAATAAAGTACTAGATGGGCTGTTCTCCCTGTATTGTTCATATCCATCCACTAGAAGCAAAGTGGAAGTCACTGACCACACTTAAGCTAGCTCCCTGACCTCCACCAGCCACAGCCACACCCAGACATTTCCCTCAAACTAAAAGAAACAAGAAAGACCTGCAGGGATTCTAATTTGATCAGTTTTACACATTCTAAGAAAAATGTTGCACTTACTAGTTTTTCGTTTCCTATGGAGTGTCCAAATTGAATAGGATCAAGGTTAGTTATGGAGCTAAATCAAGTTAGCTTTATCTGGGGGAAAGATGCTCAAGTGACAAAGCAGCCAAATCCCAAACTGTAAATATATAAATCAAGTAGAGCTATAAGTCCGAGGTGCATAGACACACTTGACATTAATGGAATAGAATACAGAGTGCCTTTCATATTAAAAGCACTTTGTAGACTAACTGTACTAAATAGTGCTACTGTATTCAAATACAGCATCTATTAGGCATTCAGAAATAAATCAAACATTGGATTGGATAGTGGGTCTTTTTCAAGATGCGGTATGTTTCTCAGGGCATTATTTTATTTTATTGTAATTTTATTTTATGTTTATCATGTAATGCTCTGTCAAAATGCCCTGGGAGCAAAATGCCTAGATAGAAATGAAATACATGGGTCTCGGTTTTGTCTTTTCCAACACTGGCACTGGTTTGAACTGTTTCACTGTTTTACAATGTATTTTTGTATGTAATGATATAGGGTAAGAATATGCATGTCTACTTCTGTTGCACTGTTTGAGTTCTGAAGCCAATTTAGCCTGATCATCAATGTAAACAAAGAAACAAATCAACCTGTTTGGAATAAGTTTTATCAAATACTCTACAGATTGTGATAGACTGGTTTGGGTTGAATAAGAAAAAAGTAGATCCATCTGCTGTGCCATCAATTAAAGGAAGGAGATCTGCAAATGTGATGCAGTTGATTGCTTCCTATTAAATACTCAACTTTTAGAGATTTGCTCAATGACCTGGGAGCGTGTATATTCTCCCAACTCTGACATTGCTACTTGGCAGCCATGTTATTTTATTAGCATACTGTCAGCAAACTGGATGTGTTGCTTTGAACTGCACCTATTATCCACTGTATTTATTATGAGCACAGTATCTCACAGAACCATTGAGTGCACTGACTTGACCTACGGGAGAAGAGAAAGTAAAATGCAACAAAGCATTAGTAAATATCTGCAGAAAGTCTTGGGGTGTTGGAAATTGCCCAGTCTACTCAGATTTGATGTGAGACACCTAACTGGTAGTTACAATGCTGCACTTATTTAATCTGGTTCATTAGCTCATTTTCTAATTTCTATCAGCAAATACATGATGAGTCTTAGTAGCTTACCACACCCTCTCACCCAGCTTGAAAAATTCACAGAATATCAAAATTACTACTAAAAAAGAAAGATGAAAACTTATCAAATGTAAAATTAGATTAAGAGTCAATCAAAATCCAACTGTGAATTTATCATTTCAATGAATTTCAATGAATGGTTTAAAATCTGTTCGAAATCTATTTGAAAATGAATATATAATAATACAGACATATCTCTTTTTCAAAGCTAGTATTGTCAGATGTATTCTGTGCATTATAATTCATGAACAGGGTAGATGACTATTTGAGAAGTATTAAAATGAGCTGACTTTTCAATACAAGTGTCTTGACAATAAGTTTTTCTATTCTTGGCAATTCAGAAATGTGGACAATTGTGCTAGAAAAATAATATGTATTGTAATATTCATTGTACAGTAGTAGTATAGTAAGTGGCAATTCTGGACATTACAAGAGACACAAGGATTATTTTCTGTGATTGCACAGAGAATACTTGGATTTCTTGTGAAGCTTTTGCATTGGAAATGAGATTCATCAGTCTGAACAGGGCAGGGTTAGAGCCCTTAGCAACATGCTTATTTTGTAGAAGGTCACTCAATAATAACTTCCTCTGCCCTCCAAGCTTATTAAGACTGACTGGCATATATTAATGAAAACACCTGATTCTCCAACCATAAAACCCAGACAAAGACTTTATTTTAATATTAAGGAAGGAACCCTTAATTAGCAGGGTTTCAAAAATGTCAGCTCCTTCTATTAGCTGTTCTGGTCCATCAAAGCCATAATCCCTACTGTCAAATTTCATCACATGATAGACAGTTTGCTGGCTATCTTTTTTTTTTTTAACTGATCATACTGACGGAAGCTTTTTTATTTTGCCATCACATTTAACAAGTTTGCATGCATTTCGTTGTTACAGTGCTGATTTTACTCCTTTCAAAGTCCGCCTGTGTCAGCTAAAAGAAGAAAAAAATCTGAGGAAACAAAATATTACATATTGATACACAGACATATAATTAAAGACTTCTGGGGAGAGTTCTCATTCATAATATTGATTCTTTTCCAGGGCATGCAAATGTGCTTCTGTGAAAACACGAATAAAAACCACCGTTCACAGACGAATTTCCATTTCAGGCATGTTAAGAGAAAAGAAAGAACAAATGCTTGAAACATTGTGAAGACCTTTGGAGATGTGCATTCTTTAGGATTAACCCACAATACACCTGCATGCTACATGAAATTTATTCAATTAGATACTGCTTGCACTGCCCTTCAAATGAGAGAGATTGTGTCAAATTTTATTCTAACTTTATTCAGCTTTTCATTGTTTTTTAAACATTCACATTCATGGAAAACTCAACCTATTTCTTTTGCTTAAAAGAAAGCAATAGAAGTTACTATCCTGTCACAGACTTCTAAACCTCCCCATCTAAACTCTCTCAAATATTGTCTGTGGATTTGATAAAAGCTATATTCCCCGAACCAGCACACAGGTATTCAGCTCACCTACGTAGGTTTCTCTTTTTAACATGAAAAATACAATTTATATAGAATTTGTAGGATGATGATGTAGAAAGGTGAAGTAAATTCCCACATTCTCTTCATGCCTAGTTTTTCTTTAAATCTTTCCCTCTAAAATTTTAGATTTCTTTATTAATAACTTATGCCACACTATATATATTATAAATGATACAGTAAAATGAAGGAGTCTTGGTGTTAAAGATATAACTGAATCCAAGTAAGAAAAACAAACTCCCTGCATTCTGGAAAGAGAAAGAATTTTCTGAGTGGAAGAGTATGGGTAATATTTGCATTTTAAAGTAGTAGAGAAGCAGCCTGAAAAAGAAAAGCAAGATATGCATTCTTATGACAAGAACTGGAGGCAGCATGAGAAGCACCAGAAAACCAAAACGCAGGGAAGGAAATGGAGGCAAACTGAGATTACTGTGAAAACCTGAAGGAAGGAAAGCAGAGTTATCAGAAAAATAAACATTTTGGTGTCCCAGTTTTGGCTGAGATAGATTTAATTTTCTTCCTAGTAGCTGGTTTACTGCTGTGTTTTGGATTTAGTAGAATAATAATGTTGATAACACATTGATGTTTTTACTTATAGCTAAGTAGTGTTTATAACAAGTCAAGGATTTTTTAGCTTCTCATGTACTGCCAGCAAGAAGGCTGGAGGGGCACAAGAAGTTGGAAGGGAACACAGGCAGGACAGCTGACCCAGACTGGCCAAAGGAATATTCCATCCCATATGAGGTCATGCCTAGTACATAAACTGGGGAGCTGGCTGGGAAGGGCAGATCACTGCTTGGGGACTGGCTGAGGGTCAGTTAATGGGTGGTGAGCAATTGCATTGTGCATCCCTTGTCTTTCTGGGGTTTCATTTTGCTCTCTTTTTGTTGTCTTCATTTTATTACTATTGATAGTAATAAATGTTCTGTTCTCATCTCAACCCAGAAGTTTTACCTGTTTTCAGTTCTCCTTCGCATTCCACTGGGGTGGGGCAGAGAAGCGAGCGAGTGGCTGTGTGGTGTTTAGTTGCCAGCTGGGGTTAACCATGATAGTTGGTAAGAGAAGAACACAATAGCCACATTTTGCTCAGACCAAAGAAAAAAGTGAGACTGAGGTTGGATCAGGAGAGGAAGACTAAAGCAATGAAGGTCATAGATAACCAAATGATTGAGAAATGGATAGAGATTAAAGGACAAATTTTGGATGGTTTCAGATCTAAAATTCAAATGGATTTATGAAGAGCCAACTTGTACAGTGGGTATTATTGAAGGTGTGGAGATGAAACCGTGATAGTGAATGTGGATAATGGGATGACAGTGAATTTTAAGTTGTGAGAAAGAAGTACTTTATATATGTACTTTTCCAGTATTCAGCACTACTGAAGAGCAAACAGGAGGAAGAAGTTTCTGTGGCCTCAGAGATGCATACTGACTGCAGAGTCCCTAGTTCCAAAGATAAAAGACTCCCTTAAAGTTTGGTGATATTTTTTATATCTGAAATTTCTTAAGTGTCTGCATGTTACATCACCTAATAAATGTAAGGAAACAGTAGGCCAAAAGTTCACTTCTGCTTAAACTGAGATATGGGCAAGAAATGCAAGAGGAGGTGATTAAAATACAACAGTAAGAAGAGAAATACTCAGCAAAGCAGGAGGAAAAAAATCTTAGACTTAAAATTATAGAGGCCTACGGAAATCTCTGAAAGAGGTGAAACAGTGAGAATGGAGCTGAACTCAGAGAAACATCAGCAGAATAGAGGGAAATTAAGAGCTAATAAAGGAGATACACAGGGAGCAATCGGCGATATGACCACCGAGAAACAGAACTGCAAAAAAACGAGGGAGGAAGTGGAGATTCTTGGAGAGAGTGATAAATCTAATGCAGACCATAGATCCAATAAAACAAGAATAACAAAAGATATAGGTGTCTGTTAATCAACTCGCTAGCTGTACCTTGGCCATGTAACTCAGTCAATATTTAGTGAAAATAAATATCCTTCCTACCTCAGGAAAATAATTCCAGTTCTTCACACTGTGGAATGCTTCCCACTGCAAATAATTGGATAAACCTATATGTGTTAATCCAGCATCCTTGCAGCATTGTCTTTCTGGAGGTTAAAAAAATCAAATACAATCTGATTGTACACACCTGAACTAACTAAACATTATAATGGGTTGCATTTATTTTCTCTGCTTAACCTTACTTTACTTGCTCCTGAGCGCCTATGTCTATTGCAAGTGAAAAACACACTTCTTAGCTGAATTCACAGCTAGCAACTCCATCCTTTTTAATGGATTTAAGTGACTAACCTTTGTTTTGAAAACTCACTTTGTCCTCTAATTACACCCAGCTGAAGTTGTTTGTATGATTAAAACACCCAGTCACTACTGAGACTCCATTTTAGAGTGCATAAATGCAAAAAACAGTCCCTACATCAAGCATGTGTAACAAGTAAGCATAATTTTTTTTAGGCTTTTCCCTTTCTTTTATTCATTATATTTTAAAATATATTGATACATGAAATAGTTCCTTTGTTTTTATTTTTTTCCCAGCTCTCCACACACACACCTAATGCATTCTGGTGTCTGTCTTACATGGCAAATCATAGCGAGGGTCTTTTTGTTACTTCTTTGAACAGTCCTGCTGTTCTGCCAGCACACAGGCTCTGTTGGGGTCCAGCATCTATCTTGTACTGCTTCCATTCTGTACATGGGGCTGATTCTGTGGGTATCATATAGGAACATGAAAGAGGAGGAGGAGGAAAAAAGAGCAAGAGAGGCTTTTCTGATTGACAGGAAGGGAGTGTTATTTTTATGGCTATGGCCATGATCTGAGAATGTCCAAGCACTGGAATGTCTTGCTAGCCATCACTGTGAGGTCATATAACAATCACATAAAAGGGGAAGACTCAAAGTACCCAACATACCAATAACTAAGAATTTCTCCGACGCTTCTCTTTATGGTTGCCGTGGTCGAGAAATATTGTCAGGCCTTGATAGTATTTTATATTTGTGAACAATGAAGCATGTTTTATGGAAAAAATTAAACTAGATAAACATTTTTTTGCCCATATATGTTTTCATTTTGATTCCTAGTGCTAGACAAGGAACACTGACCTGGCTTAAAATGTCTCAGCTGAGTCCTAATGGAACATTGAATTTCTTGTGGGAGGTTGCAAGTGATAGCCTTTGCATTGCCTGTTTCCTCTGCCTGGCTACTGGCTGGGGTCAACCCATAACTGCCAAAGTGTACGTCTCCATTCTACTAGTAGGCTGGAATTCCAGTTGAGTAATTAGGTCAAGGCACTGGATATTTAGGCTTGTAACTTTCTGAATCTGAATTGCTGTGTTCACTTTGCATGTCTTAGGTAAATCTACAATGACACCTATTCCCTTCATGGCTGTACTACTATTTTCTTACCCCACATGTCTATACTGAGGGTTAATTAGGTAATGGCAGGAACATAAGAACATGAGAAATGCCCTGCTGAGTCAGACCAGTGGCTCACCTAGCCCAGTGTTTGCTCTCCAGCAGCGGCACCAGGAGTTGCTATTATGCAAAAGATGTGAGTGTGCCATGTTCCGTGCTAGTTCCCCAATATCCACCACTATTGCATTAGGCATGTTATATAGAGTACAGCCTTGTCTATTCCCTTTAGCGTTTACGAGTCTGTTGTCTATAAACCCGTCTAATCCATTTTTGCACAAGTGGACACCCATTAATCCCAGAAAAATACTTAATCTATTTTTAACTGATCTCCTGTAACTGAATTTTTCAGCTGCTGCAAATTAGAGTGAGAAATTCTGGTTTGTCTTTAGAGTAATATACTTTGGTGGGTTGGAATGGTCAGTTTTTCACTGTCAGGCAAGAAAATTCAAAACTCTTCAGTGTGAAAAAAGTGTTATAGTCACTCACTGGAAAGTCTGTCTGCTGGTAAGTTAAGCTATTGTTTCGGCACATAGCGTGCACAATTAATGCCAGTGTACTTGGACAAATTTGTGCTGCAAATAAAGCTGTGGCTTTTCCTTGCCAAAAGAGTGTCATATCGAGCCATCAGGATTTGCATCTTGGGAAGGGATGGAAAATGAATATGCCAGAGATAAAAGGAAAAATATACTGCTTATAATATACTTATAAAGAAATGGTAAATCACTGACTTTAAGAGATAGGGAATAAGGTTCAATGATAGTTCAGAATGACATTTTGTTCCTTGCCTTTTCTATTACTGTAGGGAAGAACTAAAGGATGCTAAATGAGATCTTGATGTAAATATCTAACTAGCCTTTTGCAGTCCAAAAATTGCCCATAAACTGTATTTTCCTATGTGCACAGTCTCTACTCAGTCTAATAGATTTCAGCCTTTGTAGGAGTTTAGATGTACAGATTGCATTGACTGTAGCACATGGTATGTAGCCCAAAACATTAAATACACTGCTAAGGATATACAAATCTTCAATTCCGTTTTCCAAAGTTGGTTTGTATTTTTACACTTCTCTGCAAAAGGCTCTTCACTAAATTGTAAAACTCTCCTCTAAGCATTTTTACACACTGAACTTACAAGAATTCACTTTTCAAAAGAAAGTAGAAGCTTAGTGACAGAAGCTTTACAACACATGCACAGCCCTATTTATGAGTTAATTCTCTTTCCTACACATAAGGCTCTCTTAATGGATTTTTTTTGAGTATTTGGAAGCGTACAGACACATATATACAGAGTCTGCTTTGGATAGGAGTTTGTGCACAGAATAATCTTTATCTGCATTGTTATCAATTAAATTGCCATCAGTACTGCAGGTATCTCTGGCAGGGTTCCAGGCTCCAAAGAGGTTAGATAGACTCACAGTCCTAGAAATAAGGGTCAGACTGACTCCCACCTTTGCAGTACTGATAGAAGCTCTACATAAATCACCCTATATATAAATATTTATTTATCAACAGATGGCTACTCAACAGCATGGTGTGGTCTGCACATTTTCATAAAGCAGATGCTTTACATTTCCTGAACTCAAGACAAAAGTCAACACTATGAGACACTCAGTGTTTAATAGGGTTTTTTGACTACTGATATGCCATAATTGTCCACAATATAAATGGGTCAACTCCTGACTATCTGGTGGGACTGTTCTTACATTCTTATACTTATCTAAAGAAAAACGGAACTTTTGAAGTGAACTGCACAACAGCTCACCCACCACACTGACATATTGTCATCTATCCCAAATTCAAGTGTGCTTTGTTAGCATTATGTTGTCTGTGATAGCTTCACTAATCTATTAGAGTTTCACTTTTTCTTTGTCTGTAACAGTTCCCATCACCCTGGTAAGTGGGCAGCCATTTTGTTTCTGTCTGTGTAGATGGAGCTGTGACAGAGAATTAGATTTTGACACTTACATAACAGAGATTAATTGATTGATTAGATTATTAATTAAAGTTTCCATTAAATTCTTTTTTTAAAAAAGCACAGGATTGCAGATCCCCAGGGTTTTTTCTAACCCTTGAAATCATAAACAAGAGAATGCATAACTAAACATTGTATCTTATCTTGTGAAGTATAATTACGCCAGTGGATGCATTGCTATGAAGGAATATTTTTCCTTCCTTTTTTTTTTTTTTTTCCCCTTACAAACCTTCAGAAAAAGAAAGACTTTTTTGGGTTCCTCCCACTGCCATAGAAGAACAGCCACCAAAAATAGCTTGATTTAAACACGTATGTATGCCTGTTTGCATGCACACATGAATCTCTGGGGGTTGTACACTAGTCATTTTTAAGAAAAGGAAAAGTAGTGAAAACATGACTTAAGTTGTTTTAGATCTGAACTGATGTTGTCTACCTAGAACTTTCAGCCACATAATGTTTCAGAGATCTGTGGAAAAATAAAAACAGCAAGTGGCCTTTTAGGTAACCCATAATTAAAAGCAATTTTGAGCTGTCTTTTCAGGGAAGCAACCCAGGGGAAGTATTTGCTACCTGTTTGACCTTCACAATTGTGAGTCCTTGGCAGTGTCAGCGACCCTCTGAACTGAATTCAAAACTAATCTCTAACAGAAAAAGAGAAACAGAATTCATGCAAATCATATTAATTCCAACATTTCCCCAGTGAGCTGGGTATAAACTACAGCCTAATTAAATATTTTTTAACGATGTGAGTAATTTTTGCCAAGGGGCGGATTCAGGGGAAAATTTAATATGAGATCACAAAAGCTGTTCCCAGCGTTGATTCTGTAAATTAATGACTATCTGCCTTATGATAAAAACATGCTGCCAAGAATGAAAATGAAGTCAGCAAAGCTTGCTCTATTTGTCTAACAACCAAATATACAGAATGCAAAACTTTAAAGGATATGGAAAATTTCCCTTGTCTGTATGATGTATTCCTGATAAAGATACATGACACTGACAGCATAAAGCTGCTCTATACTATACAAGACTATCAACTCTTACTAGTTATCACTAATAAAGTGTTAGCTAATGTTATGAACTTTAGTGAGACAGTGCCAAGCACCAACATCAAGATCCTGGAAGGTATTTATTTATGTGTGGATACAACAATGTGCTGTGACCATTTCGTAGACTAAGACACACTGAATGCTTCACAATTTCTCGGAGTTGCTTGCAACTATACATCCATCTTCCCTAATGCTTAAAAAGACCTTATCATTATAGTATCCAGGCACCAATCTTAAGTGCTTGTCAGAAAGAAAATATCATTAAACCAGTGTAATTAGTAGTTTCAAATAATAAATGCATAAACATTAAAACTATGATCAAGAAAAACTGTATAAAGAGACAGGAATTATTGATGCATCAGTCTGGCCAGCTTTTTATCATGATTTGGAAATTAAACAGTAAGCCTTATGTGACTGAGAGGATGCTCTATAAAGCATAGTATTAGATCATATATTGAAGATACTTAAATACAAAATCCTCTGTTTAACCAAGTAAAGATTTCTTGCTCTTTGTTCATCTCATGCTAACCTAACTTGTAACAAGACAGACAGCTAACACCAAGGAGTTACAAAGTGCCACCAGATGATAGGCGACCAGAACTTTGGTAGCAACCTGGTCAAGAGGCCAGCCTATTGTAAGGACTTTGCAGCCCTATTTATTTAAATTTCTGCCAGTGATGGCCACTGAGACTGAATTTACAGCTTTTCAATTAGAAGGTCATTCTGTACTAACTAGCACGCCATTGCCTCATTATAATCATAAAATTAGTGAGAAAAGACTAGCATGAATAATATGAAGAAGTCAATCTAAAAGGTGAAGAGGTGCTTTTGTCCTCTTTCATCAGAGATGTGAATAAAGTTTGCTGTTTAGAAACAAATATTTTGCTTATAGTGCATAAATCTCTTAGGAAAGAAATACTTTACAATTTTTTTCTACTTCAGAACAAAGAAATTGGTCACTTTCTGTAAATTAACCTTGACAGATAAAAGGACAGTTTATGACTGCTGAACAATGTAACTTTGGACACAGCTCTATGTGATGTAAAAACATACATGCAAGATTTTAGGTTTCAAAGCACTGCAATAGGACTTTTATATTTCTTAATTTGAGCTAAGTCATATTACCTCTTTTTGTAAGCATAATTCAATTATTTAAAGTTTTTTTTTTTAAATAAAAAGAAATAACCCAGAGAATAAGTTAATATCAAATGCATCTTAGGATATTAGTTAATTTGCTATTTGAAAGCTGAGAATGTCATTGAGACTTCAGTATGTCTGTGAACACACTGCAAATTATGAGTCATTGCTGCACAGAAATGTAAACTACACAAAGGATGAGGACTCTTGTAACCCCCCTCAAAACACTGGGAGAACTGCTCAATCTATCATCCACAAGTCACAGAACGTACAGTTTTCCAAGCAGCTATGGAGCTCCATTCCATGCACAAATAGAGAAAAAAAACCACAAAAATGTGATACACTTTAGGATTACAAAAAATGTATAAAACGCACAATTTAAAATATATTCTATTTAATGAAAACCTGGAATTTATCTTACTTTCAGTCTGAAAAGCACAGATCATCTTTAAAAGAAAATTAATAATTTTTGCTCAAATCTGATAATAAATTGTAAGCCACTAGAACAGCAAACATAAGGTAGAGAGCATGACATAATTCTCAGGAGGAAAGAAACAAGAGATTATAATGAAACAGTTCAATGCCCACCATTTTCTGCAGTTACCTGCTTTATGTTCAGGCCACATCCCACTCTCCAAGAACTTTGCTCTTTTCTAGATAAACTCTCCCTGTACTCAGCAGCCACTGAGGAACACATGCATCCAGCTAGAGGCAGCCCTGACCTCTTCTTTGGCTGACCTGCTTTAGTAGTTTAGAGGTGTTCTGCTACCCAAATTGAGATCTTAAGGCCCTTTGCTAACGTAGTCCAGCTGAACTCGTTTCTTGTTATGCTCTCACCTGTTTTACTTGGAAAAAATAGAGTCATTAAGGGGTTTTGGTCTACGTGTGAAATAGAAACTTATCTATTGCTTTCCCCAGATCACAAAATAAAGTTGAAGCAGAACATGAAATTCAAGCTTCAAAGGCTCCCAGCACTGAATCTCCTTTTCTGGAGAAACCAATGGCAGAAAGTAAACCAAAAGGAAGTATAATAATTTATTTTTAAATGGGCTGGATTGTCGCACCCAGAGAATAGTGATCAATGGCTCGATGTCCAGATGGAAAAACGTGACAGGTAGTGTCCCTCAGGGGTCCATACTAGGACCAGTGTTGTTTAATATCTTCATTATCGATATTGACAGTGGCATTGAGTGCACCCTCAGCAAGCTTGCTGATGGCACCAAGCTGGGTGGTGCAGTTGATATGCCAGAGCAACGAGATGCCATCCAGAGGGACCTGGACAGACAGGAAAGGTGGGCCCAGGTGAACCTCATGAGGTTCAACATGGCCAAGTACAGGGTTCTGCACCCGGGCCAGGGCAACCATCATTACCAATATAGGCTGGGAGAGGACATGCTAGAGAACAGCCCTGTGGAAAAAGACTTGGGGATACTAGTAGATTAAAAGCTGGACATGAGCCACCAATGTGCAATGGCAGCCCAGAAGGCCAGTCACATCCTGGGTTGCATCAAAAGAAGTGCAGCCAGCAGATCGAGAGAGGTGATTCTGCCTCTCTACTCTGCCCTAGTGAGACCCCACCTAGAGTATTGTGTCCAGTTCTGGAGCCCCCAGCACAGCGAGGATGTGGACCTGTTGGAGCATGTCCATAAAAGAGCCACAAAAATGATTAGAGGGCTGGAGCACCTCTCCTATGAAAACAGGCCGAGAGAGTTGGGGCTGTTCAGCCTGGAGAAGAGAAGGCTCTGGGGGGACCTTATAGTGACCTTCTAACACCTGAAAGGGGCCTATAAGAAGGCAGAGGGAGATCCATTCTCACGAGTCTGTAGTGACAGGACAAGAGGTAATGATTTTCAGCTAGAAAAGGGTAGTTTTAGGTTAGACATTAGGAAGAACTTTACTATGAGGGTGGCTGATCACTGGAACAGGTTGCCCAGAGAGGTAGTGGAGGCCCCATCCCTGGAGTCATTCAAGGTCATGCTTGATGGGGCTCTGAGCAACCTGACCTAGTTAGAGATGTTCCTGCTTATTGTAGAGGGGTTGGACTAAATGGCCTTTAGAGGTCCCTTCCAAACCAACAGATTCTATGATTCTATGAATCTATTTCACAGATATATATTGAACAAGATCTTACCTGGGTCGGGCCACTCCCAAGCACAACTACAAACTGGGTACAGAGTTCATTGAGAGTAGCCCCAAAGAGGAGGACTTGGGGATGTTGATTGACGAGAAGCTCAACATGAGCTGGCAGTGTGCTCATGCAGCCCAGAGGGCCAGCTGTATCCTGGGATGCATCAGGAGGAGT
>JAVSBS010015311.1:33807-49269 GCA_033124195.1 Coracias cyanogaster | reverse complement strand
TTGGTAAGGGGCTGAAGAACAGTCTATAGAGTTTTACTGTTTAAGTTAACTTATGTGATCATGTTTGTACCTGTATGGAGAGGCATTTATTTACTCAACTGTGCAGAAAGAAATCCCAACTGTGAGAGACATATCTTAGAATGTATTTACTTTTGTTTTCTTCACTGAAAGTTGAGGGAACTCATAGTCCTGCATTAAAATAAACAACAAAATGTCACTCAGGATCTTAAAAAAATAGCTAAGACATGTTCCACCACACCTGTAACTGGTGGGGAATTTTACAGGGATCTGTATTATAATATGTGGTGTAGCCAACATTTAGAAAAACAAAAACAAATATTAAAATCAGTTTTCTGCCTCATTTTGCAGTCCATGCATATCCAAATGTTAGAGCTTGTATGATATTATGAAATACAGAGAATCTGACATTGTCACACAAGGATTTTAATAGCATTTTTATGTTCCTTAAAAGTGGTGACCAGCTTTATATTCAGTTTTAAATATGTAGGAACAGTAACATCTATTACAGATACTATTTTAAGCTGTGTGAAGTGAGCTAGTACTTGTTCAGCTGATGGGCCATGGCATGCAGACTTTCTTTGCAGAGTAAAAGGAAAAATAGAAAAAAATCTCATCCAGGTAGAACTGAGCCACAGGTAGATATTCAGGGCTGTGAGCACAAAAGGGAAAGATTTGGATAGGAGGAAGAGTGTCCACCTGCCGGTTTCAAACACTTCTTGTCCCCAGGAAAGACAATTTTTGTCTTAGCTCCTCGTCTAAGATCAATAGCTAACCTTTGAAAATGTGTACAGCAGTGCTTGTGCGGTGAGGGTTAAGGCCATGGTCCAAGCAGGCTTTCCAACACACCACATGAGTGGAGCATCACAGGTGGGATTAGACTCATTCTTCTGACGGTGCAGATAAGTCATAAGCTCTGACTAGACAGCAGGAATTTCTCCAGTGAGTGTAAGTTGCCAGGTGGTTTAAAGCCATGATGTCCAACGCTACCCAGTTTCCTTGCAGCGGTACTGCAGGATAAGGCAGAGGGGTCATGGCCAGTGCTGTCACTGTCTGGTAGTCTGTGGCTGCCAGCAGCTTCTCAGGGACAGCAGGAGTTTAGAAAGCCCGTGGGCTACTCACAATTGTACTAGGGAGGTCAAGAGTTTATTACAAGAGTGCAGAGGTAGTTACCTACTCACTCAACTCCCTAAATTCAACCAGATCTGTGGTTCATGTTAAGTTTGGTAATGATAATTTTAATAATATCTGAAGAGCTCAGATACTGATTCATGAAAGCATAGTAGTTAAATTTGACAGACACCCAAATAAAATGGGCTGAGAACACTATAAAACTATTAGATCTGAAAACATCCTTCAGGATTTCTACTAAAAGCAGAAAAAAGGACTGGATGATTGTACTTTTGTGATTGAAGAATAGCAAACAAAACAGATGGGAGACGTCTCAGATCTGTGTCTTCCTAATGTGAAGCACCGAAGGGTATTTTTTCTGTTTTTCATTTTGAACATCAGGGTGGAGATAGATTAATGGGTTTTATTTTAGCCTCCAGTAGTTAACATGCCTTCTACTTGAAAACAGTCTTTTTCTCCTCCTTTATACCAGATGTTACACTCTGGAGAATAATTTCTTAGTATTTTCCAAGTTCAGTGAACTGCCTTGTATTTTAATGATGTTGGTTAGGAAATGTACCAGTTCATAACCAATGATGTACCTAAGGCTGTTTATAGACTGCAGTACGGGATCCATCACAACTGAAATGGCTTAAGAGGATGAAACGTGATCCTTTTGGACAGCTGTGTACTTGCACTGAGGAGGGACAGTCAAAAGAGGAAGGAGGACGCTGTTTTTTTTGCATGATGATAAATTTGGGAGTTTGCAGTTATTTAAACAATTCTTCAGAATTTACAGGATCTAAATGATCCCCAGGTAGCAGGGCAGCACACAGTAAGTTCAGATGGTTGATGGCTTGAATTAAGCTGGGTGTGTTAGGGTAATTTAGATAATATTTGTGAGCAATTTTTTTTTTCTTTTACAAGGAAGGCTTAGTGAAATATGAATAATTTCCTGATGGATTTCTTTTGTCTTATGTGGAGAGGGTGTAGCACTAGACATTTCTCTGAAATTCTCAGTTCCAAGTATTTCCAGCAAACTAATTGTGAGAGATCATTTACTATTACTCACTCCATTACACTTTTCCCTTTGTTTTGGGACATGTTTCTCTGCTTGCTTCCTTCACTTTATTTTATGCACCCGTTAGGCCCTGGACAAGCTGCTTGAGTGAGTTTGTCCCTTAAGATTTTTCTGCCTTTAAATTCCTCTTGCCGACTGGCACATTCCTCCGTGAGATCTGTGCGTGCCTTGACATCTTAGTGGACTAACACGGTGCAGCTGGGTGGCTAGTTAGCACCAGCAATCTCGCTAATTAACAAAGGCTCCCCTTAGGGAGTGGAGTCTAAAATTCAGTACTCACCCTGAAGGAGTTACCTAAAATGGATCAGATGGCATGTGTCTTAAAAATGCTCACTGATTTTTAAGGGAACCCAAAGTGACAAGCTCAGCTGTGGGAATCTACAATTTTGGTGTCCTGGGTTAGCGTTAGGGAAGATCACTGAATAGTTTTGCCTTCTAAAAATTCTAATTAGTGGAGTTAGCACATTGCTGTCCTTTATTTGTCTGTCTTAGAGTTTGAGCTCTGTGGGGAACGGGCCATCTAACTTCTTGTTTGCCTAGTACTTAATACGCAGTGGGTATTCTCATGATGTTAGTGAATTAGTGTAATGACAATTTTCAGAACTTGGGGCCAAGGCTGGCAAAACCATAGGCATTACAAGATGTCGTGGTCCGGGCGCCAGCGCTTGCGCGCCCGGACTGCAACACAAGGTAACACAAGGGCTGCAAAACTCAGTTCAAAATTCAGAATTCTTACTGCAGGATCCTGTCCTGTTTAATGGAAAATATTGAGACACCTGAGGAGCTTTTAAATAAATTAGTTTTTAAATAGCTGCATCAATCAGGTTACAAATAGAAAGCATAAAGCACTGTGGAATGGTACATTTCCTCTATGTAGCAACTCCATTGTTGCAGTAGTTAAAAAAACAGTAGAAAGAAGAAAAAAAATATGGTTGGGTAGTTCAAATGCAAGAATATATAAAATGTCACACAGGGCATAGAATCAAATAGTAGCTGGGAAGAGTGCCAGAAAGACTTATGGTTTCAGTTCAGAAGGGCTTTTAGTTACATGTTGGGGTTTTTTTGGAATTAAAGTGCCTTTTTTTTTTTCTGATGGCCTTTCCTTCAAGGGCTTCTCATGTAGTTGTTTATTAGTAAACAGCTGCTTGCAATGAAAGATGATTACTTTATAGCCATAGTGGTTTCTGCTAGATGTGTTTGTTGATTTGGGACCAGTTGCACTTCTGTTTGTTCTAATATAATCCAGATAAGAATATGTAAGTATTCTTAAACTGGGCAGATAACTTACCAAAAAGCTAAATAAAGAAGAAATAACCACCATGATTATACAGAGAACTTTTGACCTTTAAAAATCTTTAAAGTAAAATACTCATTAAAGTATACTGAATATGCATGTTCATATGAAAGCTTTTATATATAATATATAATTACTATCTATGTATTATCTGCCTATCTATTATACGTGTATATATGTATATAAAACAGTAAAGATTACTACGAACGTGTTTATTGAGCTTTCCCTATGAGGTAGGTGCTTGAGATCACCGTGAAGGAAGATAACTTGCCTTAGGTACAACAGTATCAGAATTGCTGGTGTTGTCAGTTGGTGTCTTGTTTGTTCAAACTCTTTAAAAGATGGGATTTATTGGAGATTGAAATCTGTAAGATTCAAATAATTGTATATAAAAGTATGGTTCAAGTCTCTAAGATACAAATTCACTAGGTTGCAGTTACATAGTAACCACTCTTGTAAAAAATTTTAGTCTAGGTAATTGTAGCTGAGTACCTCATATAAGTTGTGAGTTTCAGTTGGGATGTTTTTGCCCAGTGTAGAGTCAAAAAGAGAGTGAAATCTGGGAGTTCTAACATTTTGTACAGGCTTGAAGCTTTCTAAACAGATGAAAGATGCAAAGCTACAACATTACTCATGTTGGTCATCTGAATGTATTCACATAGCTTTGAATAATCAGGAAAATACTGTATCTAGGATGTGGGGAATACGATTTCACTCAAACTAGTCACCGTCACTTCACTTGATTTGCTTTGTTGAGGTACAGGTGATAGTGAATATAGTAACCTAGAAGACTGAGCTTTTATGAACATCATAATTAGACTGTTTTATCCTAGTCTGTAGATTTTTTTTTTTTTTAATGTTTTGGTATTTTGAAAAGAAAGATTTCTGTTTTTTTTTCTCATGCTGCTGTAAGATAAGCTACATGACTCTTGTCTCAAAATGATTGACAATTGGTAATTGCCAAAGGCCAACTGTAAAGAGCTGCAAAATGATCTTCAGTCTTGCTGTTAAAATGACATGTAAGGTTCAATTGAAATAACTGTAAAATGTACCACATAAGGAAGACTGTTTTTAACTTAATATATATAGTGGTAAGCACTGAGCTGAGCACTACCACTCAGGTAAAAGATCTCAAGGTTATTATGAATCCATGGCAATGTCAATAGCAATTGAAAAAGCTGATCTGATGTTTGTAGTTACTAGAAAGGGAGAACAGAGAACAAGACAGAGAGTATCACTTGCCGCTGTAAATTCATGGGGCATCTGTGTTGTTCAGCTCAGATGTGTAGTTCCGGTGTTTCCAACACCAAAAGGTATAATAGAACTGGGGACAAGGTTTGGAGAAGGCCTTCAATGCTCAAAGTTAGGGAGTGGCTCCAGGGACAAGTCAGCACAGTAAGAGATGGAGATGGCTGAATAAGATGTGATGGAGGGGAGGAAGAATAGGCAAGTTACAGAGCTGCAAATGTCTAGGGACCAGGGGAGAATTTTGGGGTAGCATCACTATTTGCATCCCTGTTCTTCACCTCTTCCCTGAGTATCTACTTCAAGGTGGTGTTGGAAACAGGCTATTTGGATGGATGAGGCTTGAGGCGAAAAGTGAAGGCTTTGCCATTTGAGTCCCCTGCCATAAGCACTAAGCCCAGAATGTCTCTCTAAATCTCACTGGGCTGTCTTTCTCCAACTGCTCCCCAATATCTTGTTTCAAGTAGTTTTTATTCTTCCCAGAAGATTGTTTTCTTGTTAGTTACTTCTCCTCTGGCATGCTACTGTTTGAAATGTTTCTTGAGGGTGCTTTGACCAACTGCTTCCATGACTTGGACAGTTTTTCCTTTTTTTTTTGAGTAGCTGGTCTGCGATACAAATGAGAGCCTGTTTGCATGCAACCAGCTTGCTCTGTTCCAAGTATGAAAGTCAGAGGAGTGGGAGGCAGGAGCGTATTGTTGAGAATTTTCCAGCCCCATCCACCCTTGTGTTGCATTAAGTTAAACTCTCACCTACTTAGTGACATGCAACTTATATCATCTTACATATGACCTTTGACTTTGTCCTACTAAATTGAGCTTGAGAAATTTAAATGTCAGAAGTCTAGAGCAAGTCAGAGCAGAAGAAAAACGTAAGTTAAAATTGGCCATACTGTTAAATTTGTGCTTTCCTATACATAACTGCTGTTGCCTTTAAAGGAACACTATTGACTAAGAGTTTGCACAAGTGATAAATGAAATCGTTAGAAGGCTTAGGGAAAAATTACCTTTTTATTTCAGCTTATACTCTTGCTGACATTTGTTGTACATTTGGTCAATACTAATCTCTTGTTTGTTTGGTTGGTTTGGTTTTGGAAGGAACATAACTGCAAATCCACAGCAGGAATAGGTAACCCGGTAGTCATAAAGTACTTTTCCTTTGTTGACATCTTTTGAAAAAGAAGATGTCTGAGTACTGATTTAGAAAGAGGACTATATTTGCATAAGAAACTACAAATTCAATTTAGAATGAGTTAATATTACTTAATGTACATTTTTAATGCTAATAGAATTCAGTGGTCTGACTTCTGTTTCTTCCCTAAGAATGCATACACATGCAATATAAAACTTATTTGGTATATATTTATCTAAAAACAACTGTTTAGTAAGATTATTATCTACATGCAAACTGTGTATACATTTGGATACCTGTTTATGGGGGTAAAGACCCTTCTTTTTGGGATATACTCTTAGTGCCTCTACTGATTTTCAGCACTTTGTCTCTATGTTTTGGTCACAGAAGGTCATTGAAACCCAAATGAACTGGGCAAAGTATTTGTTTGTTACCTATGGTATCTTTATTTCTATGGACTAAAGCTTCCTTTGGTAGTGGTTGGTAAGGGTAGCATATGGACTTTAAATCCTTAGAAATTCTAGCTAAAGTGCAGAAAGAATGAATTCATGTTTCATGGCCTGCTTACTCATGAATAACTTTGCCTGAGATAGCTCATTTGTAAACCTGGAGAACAAGGAAAAGGAGTGTGTCTGAGCTGCTTTTGAGGTTTTGTGGCCAAGTGCCTTTCTGGTTTCCTTTCCTGGAGGTTTTGTGGCTAGCAGGGAGTGAGTTGGGGTTTTGGCTCTTAGTGATCAAGAATGTTATGTCAAGCCTTAAAAAAAAAAAAAAAAAGTGGTATATAGTGTAGTTGAGTTAGATCAACATTCTGGCTCTTCTTCTGTGTGTGTGCAATTACATCCAGAAATGGACAGTTTTAAGTTGTTGCTTGCTACTTGAACATAATAAGCTACATGCAAAGTTGATTCTTGGTGTGAGCCTCACATGGTTTCTTCTAATTCCAACTTGAAAACAGAATCTGTTGTTGAGCACATTTGCTGTACCTTTTTTGCCTCCATGAGGCTCTTAAACTGATGCTTTCTAACTTCAGAGCTTTTTTCATGAGATTGCCTCACAAGAAATGTCAACCACAGAAGGCTTTGGTGAGATTTATAGAGGTGGTGCAGTAAGATGTGAGGAAGAAAGGAAATAATTCCTTAGTTTTCAAAAATATAAAGAATCCATCCCTATTCCAGGTCTTGGGAATTTTGTCCAAGCTCTTGTGAATGTCGCTATGGAGGTGCACTGTTCATGCGTGCATGCATCATCTTATTTCCAGCACTGCTTATCAACAACACTAAAGCTCCAGTCTCACCCCTGGGACAAGAGGCGTCCTTCTGGCTGACTTTTATTAGGTTAACAGAAAGAAGGAAGACACATCTCCATTGAGGCAGAAATATTTCCCGTGTCTCGAAGAACACAATGAAGGAAGCACATTCTTCTACTTATCTTTTTGCAAGACCTTTTGGGGCCTTGTGGACCTGCAGCTTCCTCCTTCAGCAGTGGCTGCAACCTTTAACTGCATAGCCTGGCTGGCTGGCCATCACTTACATCAACACACTTCTCCCAGTATATAAATCATAAAGCTCATTGTACAAGCAAGGGTTAAGTGAGATAGTTTAAACAATTCAGTGGCATGGAATGAGGAGTGTTCTGGACAGAAAGCAGGCTAAGAGGGCAGGAATGGAAAAGATACCCGGGTTTAAAACTGATTTCTTTCTGCTGTCCAGAGAGCAAAGGTGCCCTGTAACTACTGTTTGTAGCTCAGTCATCCTGAATAGGTCCTCTGGGAGAAAGAGAGGAGCAGAGGACAAGGACAGGCTGTCTCACTTGATTCCTGACTCCTCTGTAAGAGAGCAAGGCTCAAACTGGTCTGTCAGCCACGTAACACTGCTGAGGGAGCAGGTCTCTGAGGATCAAGTCTTGCGGGGAAAAAGGCACAAGAAAAATGTAGTAATCGATACATTAAATTTTATAGAAAGGGAGTTATAAAAGTTTTCAATTTATTTTTTTAACATTATTAGTGGAAAAGTCTTTGTAATAAAATAGGCAAAGGAGGCAGCTTGGACTGGGATACTTCATTACACAAAGGGAAATTCCTCCTCTGTGCAGTAGGAAATGCCATAAATGCATTCCCTATGAGGTGTAACCATTGTACACGGCAAATACAAACCCAAACTTTTCAGGAAAAACATGAGCCTCCAAATAGAATCTGTGGTTAATAAATGTAATCCTTTTCTAGCAGCAGAGAAACACAGCCTGGCTGTACTCTGTGGGTCATTGGCTAGTTCCTCAGGTGGCTCCCAAAGGCATTTTGCCTTTGTCCTTGTGCCTCTGAGCATTTTCAAGGTGAAATCACACCGTGTCCTGTGGCTTTGCTAGCTTTGCAGTTCACCAGGTGTAAATATGAAGTCAGACTGTTTGATCGAAGAAGAGAGCCTTGGACGTACTTCTGCGTATTGCTGTAATCCAGGGTGAAGTGAGTAAACCTCTTCCTTATCTGCTAATGTTGGAAACAGAAAGGCAATAACTGCAGGGTGGAAATGAAAGGCAAGTCAGAAACTGAGTTATGCATCCATATTGTCTCATTGGCTGCTTTTGGTGTGGTGCTGAGCAGTGGTTATGAAACTGCCTTACATTTATGTATGTCACATTGAATTTGCAAACCTGCATGCCAGAGTGGCAGGTCAGTGTCTCCCTGGCCTGGCATGAACACTTGTGTTCCCTCTCCTCTGCAGCTGCTGCCAGGAGTCCTTCCAGAGTGTGCCTTCATCTGAGGAAGGATGCAGACACTGAAGTGACCATATGTACAAAAGAACCACAAATGGAGATTATTTAATACAGTAGGCAGGCAAGCTCCATCATTCAGGCCTGTGACAGGCAACTTAGCATTTCTCTTTCCTTGAGAAACTCGCCTCTTATGGAAGTGACTGTACATGAAACTGCTGCATTTGCTGGTTGTGTCCTTCTGTTGTCCTCATATCTCATCCTGGCATAGTTATTCCTTCGTCTGAGCAAGTACTGGGCTTTTAAAGAGGAAATTTGGTGTCTCTTCTCTTCCTAAGTGTTTGTAAAGGAGAGTATTTCCAAGTGAGAATCAAGCATCTTGGCTTCCAGTTTTGTAGAGATGTTCCAATTATGATGCAGATGAGGGAAGGCGTTCTTAGTTGCCACAATAGTGGTTTGAAGGATTTGGAAGTTGGTCTCTCTCTCACACACAGATACAGTGGTTCAAGATGTGCTGACCCACCCCTGGTCTTTAGATTTTAAGATCTACTCCTGTTTTGCAGCCATGGTCATGATAGCTGATCTGTGTAGCAGTTGAGTGTGCTATGTCCCTGAGATAGTGGTATGAGTTTTAGGAGGATGCCGGGCAGAAAACACAAGGTTGCTTCCCCCTCTTTGGGGTTCTCATTCACTAAAAGACCACAGAATTGACTTAAATGTGCATTAGTCTATGAGGGACCATGTGGAAATGAAGAGGAATACCAGAACACTGACAGTGTTAGGTGGAGAGAAGTGGAAGGTTCTTATTCACAGTGTTTTTCAGAAATTAAAGTGCAAGTTACATTTTAAGACCTTAGCTTAAGTCTAACAAATACATCTGTGTTAAGATAATAAAACCAGACCATTCACCAATGATCTTGGAAGTAGACAGAATGAAGGAGGGGGTTCTGCCTTCAAACTAGGCAAGTCCTCCAACATACTAGCTTCTGATGGCCACTGAGAAGATTGCCCACCGTGTCTTAAACTGTTCCACGTGGGCTAAAAATACCATCTCACCTATTTCCCCTGAGCCATTTAATGAAGATATCCCCAGAGTATCCTCTTTAACCAAATTCAAGAAGCTAACTCATCTTGAGCAAATCACAGGAGGAAGATGGATGGACTGTATTCCACCCCAAAAATGCAGACACAAAGACCAGGCGGTTTGTGGACTTGCCCAAGGACTCCAAGGGAGTGGCAGTGAAAGCAGGAGCTGGGGCTGCTCCACAACCCAGAGGAGCACTGCAGCATGAGGAGAGCTGGCTCCATGTGATCATTACTTCTAGGGGCATAGAGAGTCTCCTTCATCTCCTGCTGTTGTGTCTGTCTCACCAAAGGGGTCACGCAGTCTAGAGGCAAGACCCAGAATAAACCTGGGGGTTTTGACCAGGGCCAGTGCCATTGCAAAGAAGAGGCCAGCTGGGCAGCCTTGTCATGGCCCTTTCAGATCTTACACAAAGGCTTGTAATTACATCTGGGTTGGATAGAAATAATACATGAAAAGCCAAGTCTATGATAGTGCATTTAAATACAGCAACTACTCTGCTTCTCTGGTTTAGCGAGGATTGTGTGAATCAAAAATACCTTACTCATCTGCAAAAAGGCTTAGTCCCAGCAAATCATGGTTTTAATTACAGGAAATAATCATAAACTACTTCGTATGCAGTTAAAGACACTTTCTTTTGGAGATATTTTTGTAATTTGTATTTTTTTCCTAAAACCAGTTTTTCAAAATATTATACTCTTTCATGCCTACAGTGCAACTTTGACTTGCATATAAATAGATTTTTTTAAAATAAAACTTTATGTATAATTGAAACTTGAGACTATTTTACCTTTATCTAGGTAACTGATTAACAGATCAGATTACAGCTGCTGGTTAGTAGTAGCAGCTAACAGTTTTATGTTACAATTTGCTTGTTTAGATAAGTGTATTAATTTAGAATGTAAATTGACACATTTCAATGGTGGTTTTAAAATGTCAACATCTTTTATGTTAATGTCTAATCAGCCTTTAATCAAATGCTGAAACTGTTTGAAACATAAAATGCCTTCCACACTGAAATCTAATGTAATGCTGGTCCAGAGTTCATTAGTTCCATGGGAAGACCACTATTGGATTTGGACCATACTCCATCTATTGAAACAGAAGGACAACATTCAGATTCAGACTCAACAGTGGTGTGGCACAGAGCTTTCCCAAGCAGCTACAAACAATGAATGGGGTATTTTGTGGCAGTGGTAGACTTGAAGGCTAGGAAAAATGTGTCCTGAAGGATATATGCCCCTATAGTAGCTACAACCCATGAAGTGGAAAGAAAGGAAGGGAAGAGGCTTTGTCTTCTTGTCCTTAAAGTGACTATTTAGGAAAAATCCTTCACCTATAATGAATATCAATGAGTCAGGAACAGAAACAAAACAAACATCCAGGAAGATTTCAGCATGATCCTTTCTGCTTAGCAGCTGGGATGAGAACCTGTGCTACTTTCAGGCCGGGACCTTGCTGACATCCACACTCCTGCATGTCTCTGGCAGGGGGCTTATGTCCCTCATGGGCAATGGTCACGTTTCTTAACTTAGCTGTCCACTTTAATGAGAGAGATCACTCCAAAGAGAGAAGAGCATGGTGGCCGTCTTGGGAATTTGTGGGCTGAGGAGGAACAAGCAGCACATCTTGAAAAAATGGTATCCCTTCCCAACAGCTTTGGTATTGGAGACACTTGGTTGTTCTCTGTAAATATATTAGATGGATGAAAAAGAGGGGCATAAAGGGCCTAGTTAGAATGCTGGTATAAGGCCAGCTAGTATGTGTTGGCTTGAGTGAATTTTGGCAAGAGGTTCTCACTGCCAGCATAGCTGGAAGGCCATTCTGGAGCAATGTGAGCAAAGAGGCTACTTCCAAAAATCAGTCACCTCATATGCCTGATTGCCTGCAAGGAATGGATGTGATAATCCAGCAAAAGTCATTATGCCTGCATGCTTTCATGGCCCTTACAGCTGAGCCATCCTGGTGCCATCCTCCTTAGTAAATGCGTGACTGGTTTATTAAGAGGATATGACTGGATGATGGAAAAGCCATCACAGTTTTCTAGAGGCCACCTTGGGAAATATTCTGCCTCAAAACCCAGTCTGCCTGTGAAACAAATTTCACAGGGCCACATTGCTCTACCAGCCAGTGCCCCCACTGAAGTGCTGGCATCAGCATGGGTCTCAGCCGCCTGAGCAGGACAAGAGTTCACACACCTCCGTGAGTACTTTCAATCAATCTTGATTTGAAATGCAATCTTGGGAATTTACAGAACCTTTTAATTCAGCTGTCAAAACTATGCAAACTTAATTATAGGCTGGATTTTGCATAACAGCTTAGACAGTGTTTTCCCTCTGCATTTGTATTTGCTGTTGGAAATGCTTCAGCCCATAAATCTGTGCAGATAATGCCGTTAGGGAAAATCACTAACAAAACATAGTTTTACAGGTGAATTTTATATCAACTTTATGTGCCTGTGTCATACCATTATATTCTTTTCTCAGCCATTAACTTCTGCTGCAAAGCATGAGATAGTGGATTTCTTTTGGATTTATCATTCACATCTGTCACCCTTGTGCACGTGTCTGGTTAATGCACTTCAGACTACGGGGTCTTGTGTGGACCCCAGGTGGGGTGCAGAGGTGGAGATCCTTGCAGTGAGGAGCAGAGTTCCCATGGAGGCCAGGGTAGAGGTGGGCACGGCAGGACAGGGTGAGCTGGAGGCAACAGCTGGATGAACCAAGAGACAGGATGTGGTTCCTAGTGCCTCTGTCTGTACTTGATATAAGGTATACTGTGAATGCCAGTGGAAATGCCATCTATTTAAGGAAATGAGAGCTCTCCAGGTTTTACTTTCTTAAAGGCAAATCGCTATGAAAATATATCTGTTGAAGGAGAAAGGCACAGGCTTCACTGGCGGATGTAAGTGCCAGCTGGAAAATGAGTGTGTCCAGGGCCACTAGATTCCTCTTTTGTGACCTTGGGCAAGCTATTTATCCAGTAAGTATAAATCAGCTGTTTCCATTAATTTTTACTGCACCAAGTCTAATTTAGGGTAAAATTGCATGTTACAGTTACACTGATCTAATAAGCCACTATCCTTCTTTTCCTCTTTTCCCACATGCTGATTAAAGACTTACTGAAACAGGAGAAAATTGACATTGGTTTTGGGGAATGAGAGGAGAAGGCAAATTGTTTCATGTACAATCTTAAGCACAGGGAGGGAGACGGGGATATGAGTTGGAATAGGGGCAGGAGAACTGAGGAGGTGGTCACCCCACCTTCCAGCTGCACTGAGCTGTTAGATCAGCTGAGCCATAAATATGTGTCTTCAGTTTTAAATTAGTTCAGGATGTAATCCTTCATCTTTGCTCTTCCTGAGGAGTCATTGCTGAAGCTCTTTTACAAATAGCAAAAATATTTATTCAGATACAGGTATAGGCATTTGTTTCACTTGTCCCTCCAGAAACACTAGTAAGCATTTAAGCAAATAAGAGTGCGGCACACCTAATTAGAGACAGAGTTAAGTCCTGTCCCAAAATGCTACATCATGAACTAAAAGTCATGGAAACTTAATACAGAGTCACAATTTATTGCTATATTTAAGTCACACTTTAAAAATGAAATGGAAGCCAATACATCCAATAAAACCCTGTAATCCAGGCTGTAATAATAAATCACATACTAGGATCCTAGTGCAGATGAGGGTGAAATTGTAACTGGAGTGACATTAATGTCATAGCACCTCTTGACTTCAATAGATCCTGGATTTCTTTGGTAATGTGCTTAGAGTCTTAATTTACTAGCAAAGTTGTTTGGGATTTCCTGTTTCCCCCACAGCCACCGATGATGTGATCAGCTCCTGGGACAATACAAAAATATACTCAGCTGGATTTCTCTGTCAGCGTCAACTGCCTTCTTGTTCCATCTACCTCCCAAAGCCACTTTTCTGTTTCATGCTGAAGTGTCTGCAGTACACAGCCTCATCAGGTGCACTGGCTTATTTGGCTTTGAGACTCAGTTCCTAAGAGGAGCAAACTTACATGATTGATTATGTGTCCTTTTGTCTGCAAAATTGTCTTGGACAATTTTATTAAAGTTCAAGAGGAGAATAGATAGCCTAAAGGTCAGTAGGTAGAGGAGGCAACCCTCAGTGAACACCCTACGCTGTCCCAAGCCCACCTTTGGAGGAAAGCAGCAGCAGTACTGCAGGCAGCTGAATGCACACAGCATTCCAGACTAATCGTGGCAGGGGTCTTTCCTTCTTCAGTGGGAATGGTGGAGCATAGGTGGGTTTCAAACGGTCGTGTTCTGTCTGTGAGGAGGGTTTAGGTGAACAAGGATATCAATGAAAAGCAAAACAAGCTTCAGAGTTGTGTGCTTTGTAGAACTCTTTCCCTCCCCACCAATAGTTCTGTTTCATGTGATTTCAACTCCTTCCATTGAATGGTGGCAACATGATGATCTTTGCTGAAGTGGCTAATTACATTTATTTAAGAGGTCTCTAGCAGTGGCAAATCAGTAACAACAGTTAATTTGCAACTTTTTCTGTGCTTTGCAAAAAGGGATGTGAGTTTTCATTTGCGCTAGTGGATGGAAGCAAGTGGAGAGAAAATAGTTCATAAGTTAAGTAATAACTATTAGTGTGCAGCAATAAAACTTAGAAGACTTATTTCTTGAAGAAAATTCGTTGTTACATGTTACTATATTATTTATATATTTTATATTATAGTTTTATATATTATATATTGCATTTATAAATATATACTATATTATGAAATACATTATGACATGTTACTATTATTACATGTTACATTACCATACATAAATGGTAATTAATTTTATTTCCTTGGAGATATAAAAGAACATGAAAACCTGCTCCAAATACTCCAAATATATACTTTTAAAAGCTTTTGTGCTCAATCATTGCCATAGAATTGATGTGGAATATCTAGTATTGTGTTTGTTTAGCTGGGGCTTGTGAGATGGGAAAAAGGTAAAGGTGTATGTTGTGTCTGTACCTTCTTTTATTACCTGTGTGCCCATATTCTCATTGTCTTCAAAAGTATCTGTGGATGTGCAAGAGGCACAAGAACAGCTACTAATGTGCTGACTACTCCCTCTTACTGTTTTGAAGGATTTGGCTATTCCTTTATGGAGACTTATTCATTATTCTACATTTTTTCCTGGTCTTAACTAAAGATGTCATTTTGCAGGGTCCTGTGCATATGTTTGTCTTTAAAGGCATGAGTATTATAGTACTGTGGATGTTAGGCAGGTTTCTTGAAGTTAAGCATACGTGTGTTATGCTTAAAATTTGCTCTCCTTAAAATTTAAGGAGAGACAGGGAGACATTGAGCTGGCATCTGAATAACAAATACCTTCATTTTCAGTAGAGGTGAGAAGTGAAACGTTCCTTAGAAGGTTGCAGACAGATTTCATAGACAGCAAATGCACCTTTTGTCTGCTAGATCAGAGCATAAATATGTTTATTCTTATATATCACAGGAATGAGGGCAGTGCAGTGGCAAGCAGACACCTGGCTGACCATCCGATTGAAGATGTGAGAAGAAAATTCATAGTTCTTCTTTGATCTTGTAAACCAAGCTTGTGGTTCTAGTATGCCTGAAATTAGGACAGGAAAAAAGGAGTAATCAGAAATTAGATTATTGTTTAATGTTACTGATGAAAAGGAGAATCCAGTTATAATGTTCACTCCCTTATTATTTATATTCTTTTCTATAAGGGAGTCTTTATTTTCTGTTTGGAGGGTAAGATTAATCTGTAGCACAGTTTGCTTACCCTACCCTT
>JAVSBS010015311.1:14605-28538 GCA_033124195.1 Coracias cyanogaster | reverse complement strand
AAACTATAGTCCGGCCCCCGACAGTGTCTGAGGGACAGTGAACCGGCCCCCTGTTTAAAAAGTTTGAGGACCCCTGCAGTGATGGTGGTGTCAGCGCTGCTAAAAGAGTCTGGGCTTTTTCTGCCTATTGTTATTTTTCCTAGTCATTTTTCTCAGGATAATTCACTTACAATTCTTGACTCAGTGTATTTCTTGGTTCCAAATCTGTTATAGCTACTAGCCATACTTGCAACAATTTTTCTTTTTAACTACCCTGTACTCTTGCCTTCAAAAGGAACCATATGTTTTTAATATGTGCTTTCAGGGATGTCTGTGTAGGATAGTTGAAGGAGGAAACAGGAGTAATGACAGTCTGGAAAAGTAAAGTAACAGAATATTTCGTTGTTCATAAATTACATTTCTAGTTTAAAAAAAAAATTATCCTGTTAGAGTCTTAAGAGTCTATGTATCACAGTTTGCTAATCGTGACAGTAGAACTTCCTTGAATACAAATAAAAGGTAAGGGTAGAGAAACTTCTTTTAAAATAAACACTTGGACTGTGCTGAAAATGGTACCTCCAGTGATACTGCAGAAATTGCAGTATCTTTCCCTGTGATACACCACACTGGAACATGGTGGCTGGAATAATTACTGACCTGACAATAAAAATAATTTGGTAGAGGGGGAGTCCATGGCAAGACCATGCGTGGCAGACAAGGTATGCTAACAAAGCCATCTTCCAAATACTCTTGTGCGTGATAGTCATCAAGCAGGCACAGAAGAAAGTACGTTTTTATGAAGTACGTTTTTATGAAGCTACTTATCTTAGAAGGTACTTACCCTGTTTTCTGTTTCCAAATGAAATGTTCTTGTGCTGCCCCCCTGCTTCTCCAGCCGGCTCAGCCAGGCACCTGTTGCTGCATCAGAAGAACCTGCTTGCGCCTGGCGGACTAACCATGCTGAATGAAGGCAGGACCTAAATTATAGTCTTTTTTCCTCATTCAGAGCGTAGTCCTTGTTAAACCACACAGCTTTAAGTAAGTACTTCTGATCATCTGTGGTGACAATCAGTCATCTTTTTCTTTGTGCTGTTCAGTTATTGAGAAAATATTTACCCATAAGCAATGTATGTGTTTCTGAAGCAGCTCTCTTTGATCACATATTATTTTACCTCTTCAGTTTTGAAATATCTAAAAAAAGCTCTCTATCAGGAAAATATTATTATTGGGTCTCTAGCCAGTAATGCGCTCTATGTATTTTAATAGGGCAGGGATGAGCAACGTCAGTTTTTTGCGGCTTCTTTCTTGCTAAATTCAGTAGTGTCCCAGTGCATTGAACAGCATGGTTTGCATGTGGTATTGGCTACACATATAAGCAGCTCCAGGGATTTTTTTTTAAACTTGTATCTTTTTTAAGGTCCTTGAGCCTGGTTATTTTAAGATCACAGGAGTATAGTTTGTCCTGTGTGCTGCACTCTTTTCATCACATCTCAGAATTGTTCTGGGTGTATGGACACCTCCTCTCTCACCTCTTGTGGCTTCTCCTATGCAAGCTAGTTTTTGCAGCCAGCTTTCCTCCTCCCGACTTCTGGAGCATCCTCTAGCATTGAAGCAGGGACCAAAACTCAATCTACAAAGCTCTACTAAATGAAGTTTCCAATGGCCATCCAAAGATTGTGATACTGTATTTGTGGTCATGGCCCACGTAATCCTCTGTGGACAAGATTCCCAGTATCCCTCCGCTCCCAGTTTGCAGAGTGGGAGGAGCTATTAACCCCACTCCTTTGGGTCCCAAAGCTCCATGAGAGGGAAGGTGGCTTTTGTGAAGCTTTCATTTAGTGTATGTGAACTACCATTGGAACATTTTTAGGGGACTGTAAAAAGAAATTCCTCAAGTTAGAAGATGTCAAAACTCAGAGTAGTTTTGGCTTGGTAGGAATGGATGAGATGAAACCCAGAAATTTCTAACATTTTCACTCCCTTTATCCTCCCTGTAGGAGCCCAGCAGGCAGGATGTACTGTGATTTGGAAATTTCTGTGTTCAGCTCCTAGAACAGCTGAGTCAGCTGCAGGGTTTCTCATGGCTGTGTTTTTAGCTGTCTGTTACATAGATGGTGATAGGACTGTCAGTGCTGGTGATGGTAAAAAAATATATATAGTTGTGGCAATTACTGAGGTATCTGGAGCTAAGCAGTACTATTGGCAGGATTACAAGAGCTGGGTTGCTTGGAAATGTGATGTTCTCATTGCGGCTCTTGTAGAGCAAGACTGAAAGCTCATAAAACTGAAGGCAAGGCCTATCAACGGAACAGTTAAACACAGTGTGTATCATAGATACAAAACTTTGTGAGCTATACAGCTTACACAGTAATCATTATTTTTGACTTTTCAGCATGAACTCTGTTGATTCCCCATCACATTTTCACACAGTATAGTCTGCTAGAGAAAACACAGTGAGACATGCCTTCATATAGTCCCTGACTTCAGCCAAACTTGTGCAGTTCAACTGACTTAAACCAACTCAGTTCTACTGGAGTGCTGTAGGAAACAGCACAAGCCAAATTTTCCTTTCTGTGGTTCTCACTATGTAGCTCATCTAAAAAACATTCCAGCAAGTGTCCTTTTCCCCTTCAGTTTCATTACTAAAGCAGAGTTTGGGTGGATGATTGTTGTGTCAGGTTGAGTGGCATTTGCTTTAATGACAGATTTGCAGGTGTCACCTTTTTTTTTGCCAGGCGGTAGGAGAAGGTCTAAGGACTTTTTCTCCTAATGAAGCAGTCACTGGAACAGCAGCAAGATAACTCTTTTGTTGAATACTTTTTTAATGTGTCACTAGTTCTCGCTGAAACCAAGCTCAGCCAGAAAGGTGCTGCCCTGATAGCAGTCAAGAAGGTTGGTGTGGTCCTGCACGTCAAATCATTATAATGACAAAACCAAATAGTGGCCAAGTGGGAGCTGACCTAAGCATCCTGCTTTATGATGCATTTTCTCTCTGGCTGTTTTGTTGAATATGCAACTTTTACATTACTAAAAGCTGTTAGTCTACCTTCAAATGACATTAAACAATGTTCTTGAAAAACACAAGCATTTGTTGGACTTTCATCCATTTTTTTAATACCATGGCAACCAGACCTATAATAAGTAACAAAGAAAAATATGATGAGCAAATTTCAGTTTTTAAATCTATCTTTAATAATATGAATGAAATTTAATCTTGTCCCTCTGATTTTTTTCTTGCTGAAGTCCCAACTCTTTTCATCAACTAAAATCAGTTTCATCTCCAGAAACATAATCTAATATTAAAAAATGTACATCTGTACACTTTAGGACCAAACTGATTACCATAATAGCTTTTTCCCCTTCTCACGTGCTTTTTTCTTCTGAATTCAAGTGTACTCTTTTATCAGAAATTTCTCGTAGATATCCATATTACATTATCAAGTCACTTTTTCATATTCTTTTGTATAAAGCCTGCAGGGAGAATTTCCCTGGTGTCTTCTGTAATTCAGAATTTTATAGCTCTTTTCTGAATGTGCTGGAGTTTTTTGACATTTTGAAATACACACACCAGAACTAACCTTGCATTATTTTATGGCCATATAGAGGACTAATGCTCCTTTCCTCCTGTTACTTTGAACTCCTTTCATATATTGTATTCATTAGTTGCAGCATAGCATTGGAAATTCATGGTCTGTTGTTGCTTTGGGTTTTCTAAACCATTATCTTAAAGATTGTAATTCGTGAGTGACAAGAACCAGCAAAGGTCTGCCAAATTTCCTGAACTTAATTATGCAAGGTGAGAAAAGATTCAACTTATTTAGTTTTTATTTAGCTTTTTTATTAGCTCTTTGCATTGCTAAAGCTGTTTATGTTACTAAGCAAAACTCTTTAAATGGTGGCAAGGCATATCAATTATCATACAATCAGTAATGTAACTTACGCTTTCCTTAAGGTTTTTGACAGTTGTCACAGCCAATGAAGAATTGTAGTCCTACAATATTGCTATAGAGTGGGGGGGGTACTGCTTCATTTTGAAGTGGGGAAACTGGGATAGAAGCCTGTCAATGGTCAGAATGTTAATATACTTGTACTGAACCCAGTTTACTGAGTCCATGGCCTATTAGTTCATCCTTCTTGGGCTGCTTAGGAGAATGAAAGTTTTACACTTAACATGACTCGATCGTGATTTTATTCTGAAAGTGTTTCCTTATGTGTAGAGGTCATATGTGTTTTTAGGACAGTCTTGTGCAGGTTAGGGGTCTCTCACCAGCGTGTGAAATGCACCATGGCAGGATGAATTGCATCGTGCAAAAGATCTGCGTTCCTTGGCACATGCAGCAAGCTAATACTGCTGGTGTCCAGACCTACTGTTTTCATAATCCTGTGTTTCCTCACTAATAGCTTATGAGGCAAATATTTAAGTGCTTATTGTTACATACTCTTCTTTTATCTCATTATTTATAGAGCAACTGTTAGTTAGGGTTGTGAAGCAATCATTTTTTTCCTTTTGGAAAAATGAGATCAAGCAGCAGAAGATGAATACTTCCAAGTGTGCACTTATGAGTTTGTTCCCAGTGACTGTTTTGTCTCCTGTGGTTCACTCCTGGCACTCCTTCGACTTAGCATCCCCCGATCAGTACAGCCTGCTGGGCTCCAGCGCCTGACCTACAACAGCTCTGTGTCCTCACTGGGAATGAATTTGAGAATGTCAGCCTTGGTAGATAGATGCTCTCCAACCTATAGAAGTCCTGTCAAGACTACTAAAGCATCTTTTATGGTGCAGAACAGACACTACAAGCTTCACAGGACTTGCTCAATCTTGCGGCTTCTTTTTCTCTCTGCTATAAATATATGGGGCTCAGGTCAATTTTCAGCATGGGGACCTGCCTCATGGAAACTTTTGTACTGGAAGAAAGGGCTCACCTAGTAGTTACATTAAGAGAATAACTATTTAATGAACTTCGGGTACTTTTGTTGGACTAGATGCTGTGTATTTCCTTGGGAGCAGGTTGTCCTTTTTGCAATATGTGTGTTTTGCTCCCTTTTATACGTGCAGAGGGTTTTTGCACAAGTGTACTTAATGCTTTTACCTTTTCTGATCACCCAGTATTGCTGTAGCAAAAGACTCTTTGGGGTGTTCCTTGTTCTGCTCTGGAGATGGGATGTTCTCTAACCACACCTGATTCCTTGGAACCTACTTTGTCTCACCTAGAAAGCCCTTGTGTCACCTAGAAAGGAATTGCCCCTTTTTCCCCTTTCCTGTCCCATGTGGGCATCCAGATTTACCTCACAGCCTGGATTAGTCCTCTGTACCTGCCCTACCTGGAAGCAAAGGCAGGAGATGACAGGAGCTGTCAGGCAGCTGGAGCTTGAAAGATGCTGGTGCTGCTCGTGGAGAAGTTGGAGAGTCTTGGTCCTTCCTCTGAGCTGCAGTTTCCGCCCCTCTGCTTTCCCCACTGCTGCTTCATTGGTGCAAGGCTGCCTGCTGCTGCCAAAGGGCAGAGCCAAGGGTTTTCTGTGGCTCAGGGAAGTGAGGGAGAATGTAACACAGCCTCCCCGAGCCCAGCTGCCTACCTCCTCTTCGCTACCCGTGCCAGCCCACACTCCAGGGCAACCCTTGTGATCTCACACAGCCCCCAGGCTGCATTTTCCACCATCCCGTTTGCTAAGAGAAGGGAAGAGGCTTTTTTAATTATTATTTTGCTCTGGTTTCTTTTTTTTATTCAGAACACCTATCAATCTCTAGAGGTCTAGGAAGCAGGGTCTCATCCAGAATCTTATGTTACTGCCCTGACTGAGCCCACATCCTCGCCCAGTGGTCAATGCCTTGGCTTGGCAGGTCTCGCATTAGATGCGGCCGCTGGGTTGAGTGCCAGCTTGGGATCTGACCTTCTGCCATTCTGTGAGCTGGTGATCTACAACTATAAGAGACTATTAAAAAAGGTAGTTATATGCATTTTGGCTACAACATGTTTGTTTACTCTGACCTGCTGCCAGACGTCCAATTTGTTTAGTTTTTAAGTGCCATTAACAGAGTTGTTCTAAGACATCTTCTCTTCAGGTAGTGCTCAAGCATTTGCAGAGGGGAATGCTGCTTTCTGTGTGGCCCTTTCGTGCTTGTAGCCACTGCCACACTACAGTGTCATTACCCAGTGTTTATTTTAAATGTCTGAAGTCCAGAGCTATGCTGGTATGTTAACCTACCACCTTTGTGTAGTCTGGAAATGTTAAAACTATAAATTATTATAAACAAAGTGACTTTGGGAGAGCTTATATATTGTGGTTATTTAAGTAGTCCTATAGATTTCTGCCTCAGTGTAGTGCTCGTAGAATGTATATGTGATCAGAGTAATACTCCACAGTTCACTGAAGAACAAATTTATATTTAACAGAAGATGTATTTCTACTGAATATATGCTTTTAAAATTGGGATTTTAACTGAAAAAAATAATTTCAACTTTCTTCATCTGCTCTCTGTATGTAGCTATTTCAGCTAAAACACATTGCTAAAGGTTTAATTGAATCAGTGCCATAAGATAAATACATAATTTATGTATATGTACATTTCTCATCCTGATAGCTTCCAAAAGATAACTAAGTGACCATTAGAATAATTTAACAAGAAAGGTCTTTTAAGTGCTTCATGAGCCGTTAAGTTCTTCTACATAAAATACAACGTGCTGTAACTAATTTTCGTTACATGTTTATGGTTAATGGTCAAAAATTTTCAGTCTGTGCAGAACCATTTCCATACCACGGACCCATCTGTTTCAAAGAGACCTTATCTTGATTAATACATGATATTTGGTCATGGAGGAAGGACTCCCACAATCCAATGTATACTCAGTGCATCCTTGAAATACTTAGTCCTTGGGTTTGAAAGGTTCAGTGTTCCAGTCTCTGGGCATCTTTAGCCCTCAAGGAATATTTTGCCAGAATAGATAGAGTGCATGCCAAGTAAACTGCTGCCGTTTCCAACCACAGCCATGAGGAACAAAATGAATTAAGGCTGGAGCCTAAAGTTTCTAGGCATAAGTAATAAAGCTTCTCTTTGTTGAGGTTTTAGATGCTGCTTTGTTCTCATATGCCTTGGTGAAAAAAATGTGTGTCTTTTAAAAATATATTTTACAGACACTTAATCTTGGTTGCATCTAATGCTTTTCAATATTTTTAAAAGAAATTCCAAGTGGTTGAGTTATTTATGTGTTTAGCTTTTATTTTCCATTATGTCTTTTAATAGATTCCAGATCTCATCCATATTGTAATTGCTTCTGTATTACGGAGCAACACAATTTACTGGCTTAAATACCCATTTTTCTTGCCTTTCTGACATGAAAGTGTGATAGACCTATACAATAAATTGTTAACACATTTGTGAGCTTGAAAGTCCGTACCATCACCCTCACTGTCTGCATGCAGACTCCACCAGACATGAGGAGACCCCAGTGCACTTCAGCACACCTGGAAGCATCATGTTGTTCCTAGTATTCAGGTTAACGTGCTTGGAAGACGTTATGATTAAAGGCTGCAAATGGAGAGGCGTTCAGGCTTGAATTCTTTCTAAACTTGCTTCCATCAACCAACATGTTGAAGCACATGTAGAGCATAATTTTATAGATTTGTCTGAGATCTGGGATGTGGAGATGGAATATGTGAGGTGATGGAAAAAAAAGAAGAGATAACCCAAACTGCTGTGTTTGCCTTCCCCCTCCCCATCCTCTCTTCCTCAGGCGTTTTTTAATCTTTTTTTTTTTCCTTATGGTTAGGTTTATTTGAGTTTCTGGGGAAAGCAGGTGTTAGGGGACAGAACAGCACAGAGAGTGGGTCTGAGCTTTTAGTGTCTTGGAATTGCCACCACAAATCGCTGTGTACTTTTTTCCTGTTCTCTGACAGTATAAGCTCCAGGAATTGAAATACAGTGTTCTCCCCTCAAGAATTATTCCATAGAAAATGTGAGAGAGCCTATAATTAAACAGTTGTGCACAGATAGCAGTATTGGAAGAAAAAATTTGGTACCTGTCTCTCCAAAAATGGTTGAAAACCATAAATCATGTATAGAACAAATAATCACAGATATGACAAACTGTAGCTGCATCTGCTGATTATTTTCTCCTCAACCTCTTGTGTACAATTAAGAATTCAGATTTAACAGCTGGGAATGATTTTCAAATGTTGATCAGAAACTTTCAGCAGTTCTTTTATCTTCCCCGTTCATTATTTTTTCTGGAATAGGTTATAAAAGATAGTACTTGACCTGCTCTGCATTGAGATAGAAAAGAGATCATTATAAAGTCAGAAATGGATTTATGCTTAATGATCCATCTTCTTATATGACTGAGTCCAATGTCAGACTGAATATCTGTCAACAGGCTAAACTTTCTTTGGTCAAGAAACTTTGTCTGTTAATATTTTATTTTCCTGGTTCAGCAGGGAGATATTTTTCAGATGTTTCATATTGATAGTTGTGGCAAAGAAACAAATGTATAAAGCTCAAAGTGAGTGCCTGTCAAATTAAAGTTAGAGATGATACGCAAGTGAAAACTATAAAAAAATTGAGAGTAGATATTAATGCAATCACACATCATTATATACACTGATATTATAGAGTTCTATTTATAAATATACCAATATGCTGAATAGATAGACCTGTGTGCACCATGACTACATATAAACTTCCCACAGAAAGGTCTCATGTCTGTCACCATGCTCTGCATGCATGTGAATTCAAACCATTTAGCATTTAGAGTGTTAAAAGCAGCTGTTCCAGCTTCAGGACTGAGGGTTTATATGTTGATGTTTTGTCAGTGTTTTTGTCTTCTGCCAGTAAAACCTCTCTCCATAGTGGGCCAACAAACAAATAGTGGATCTGTTATCTGAATGTGTATGCACGTGCTCTTGCTTTTTTTTGCGACAACAGATACCCAGAGATCTTTCCTTTGTCCAGTAATGTGAACTGTGCATCTTTGTTGATGTGGTAGAGGATTGTTGTGATGAATTTGGTTAAATAATTAGTCCCTCTAGAAATGGGGAAAAAAAGTATTGCACTTTTGGTAGAGGTATATCCTCACAGAGGGCACTTAGAGCATGGGTATTGCAGAAGTAAATACTGATAAACTTACTCTTGTTAGACACCTATAGTAGCAGTGTACATTTTGCCTCCAAATGTTTTCTCCTCTGTTATCTGTTCTTTCAGTGTGGGCATTTCCAGTTTCTTTGAAGTGAAAGAACAGATTTCTATTTTTTAACAAACTTTTAATTCTTACCATATTGTTGGCAGATCAGATCCAGGAAACATGTCTGAAGTCTGATCACCCTACACAGTTTGAGATTGGAATTGCGATTAGAAAATGTGTCATGCTGTGAATTTTTTAAAGATAACTTACTTTATCAGCCAAAGAACCATTATTCTTCAGAGTCGATATTCTACTATTTATCTTTTGGGGTTTTTTTGGTTGGTTGGTTTGTTGTTTAATTTTATTACAGTAGTATGCCTAGACCTAAGCTGTTTGGTTTTTTTTCTTTTCTTCTGTTTTTAAGGGACATAATTATGCCCTTTTCTCTAAGATGGTCTTTTAGTCATGGCCTCTGGCCTGAGGAGATTACTTATGCAGACTGCTGTTCAGGTTAAGAAGTTTTCTTCTACAGCCGTTTTGTTCTGGGGATTTTTAATGATAGAGACATAACAATTTTTTACAGAATTTACTAGCTAAACACTGAGAATAAAAGGACTGTTTAAATATTAGTTGGAGCAGCCAGTATTTCAGAAAATTTGCACAGAATAGAGGAGTTGTAATCAACTCCACTTAGGTTTCCAGGCTGTTCACACTCATTTTCAATGCATTGAGTAATTATGGCAGGTTTGCTCATGATAGCCAGTAGTATTTACTGGGGTTTCAGCTGGAAGAAAACAGTAAAATTAGTTAGTGGGGAAAATTGCAGATGGTACAAGATGGGGAAATAGTAAACAATGAGAAGTTTCTTAGTACAAAATTATTTGCGTCAACTGAATAACTCAAATCAAAACAATAATGCACTTTTCACTGCAGCTAGATACCAAGATGTACATCCAGGAGCAAAGAACATGGGCCATGCAAGATGCTGAGGACTTGGGCTTGTGAAGCACTGACTTCAGAAGAAACTAATAGCTGTTGTTAGATATTCAGCTTGGATGACTTGGAGTGGGAGATCCTGCATGGCCTTGGGGTTTGTAGGAGAGGTTGACTCCTGAGTAATGCTAGGAAGACTATGCTACTTACCTGACTGGGATTGAAGGAATTACGCCTGAAAGATTTTTTCTAGCTCTGCTGTCCCCAGCTCAAAAAGAATGTTGAAAAATGGTGAAGATCTAGAAAAGCCTTCTAGTGAATAGCCTGAGGAGATTATGCATTGGAGTAAGCAGGAATTTCTAACTGTAGTTGCGGGAGAAGGACCCCCCACATTAATGATATGTCTTGTTAAGCCAGCGAGGAAAGGACTAAGCGATCCAAACAGCTGGAAGTCAAGATGAGATACCCGCTGTTTGGAGTCTGTCCACTGGAATAGCTAGCTAAGGCACGTGAGGAGTTCTCTAGCACCAATTTCTTTCTTTTTATTTTTTAAATCTAGGTGTTTGTTTTTTTTTTTTTTTTAAGATTTGCCTTATTCTAACAGAAATTAATTTGGATTAGCTCCATTGCCTGGGTTCAGACTAGTGGATTCCTCTTAATCTTGGTTTGTGTGTTTTAATTTTCAGGAGGAATGTGAGCATTTCTCATTTTCACCTATTTAAGTAGAAAATTTATAGTAACGGTTTGTGGGATTACTACCTTTTCTGCTTTTCTGTCATACTTGGAGATGAAAACTTTCCAATAACAGGCTAGCAGACTGGAGAAATGGTCTTATGAACAAAGAACTGTTGAGCCCTTTGAATTAAAATAAAAGCTGTGTTACTCTCCACCTTAATCAATAGAAAGGGCTGTATGGGCCTTAAGGGTTTTATATTTCTTTTTTGTTTACAGATTTACAAACAGAATTTTTAGAAGTCTTCGGGTCTTCCTTCAGAGCACAGTTGCAATGTAATTGTCAGATATATATTGGAGAAGAAGGAGCACAGAAAAAAAGATAGCAGTGATGATGGTTTTCAAATAATATATTTTTATAGAGCAGGAAGAAAGTGATTACTGAAAGGTTAGCCCATATTATTATTCATGAGTTTTCTGAGCTTTTAAACAAATTGTTGTGCAAATGTTCATAACCTCATCATTTTCTCTCTCTCAGATTCCCACATGTGCGATAGATCAAGTGTACTTCCAAAAATAGGCACATTGTGCTTGCAAATCCATATGATCTTGTTATGGCAACTGAGTCTCTGTGAGGAGTTATCTGTGGGCTGTGTGGATTCTTTTTCACACAGTTCCTTGTACGGCTGGGAGCTGCTACTGTACTGCAGAACAGCCCTCTCCTTTTTGGGTGCAGTGCTTTGGTTTCAAAGCCAAATGCAATTAAGTCATTCTGATTAGATCATTAGAGCCTTCAGTGAAATCTGCTCAGTAACATGCCTGAACTTTCACTGTGGTTCCAGATGAATAATTTTTTGGTATTTGACTTTGCTTTGAAATGTGGAGCGCTCTTTGCCTGAAGGGGTATCTGGTTTTGTATAAACATGGAAGGTTTCAGACCATTTGAGGGACACAGTGCAGAATAATTCAGCTGTACTAAAGATCTGAAGTGTTTCAGCAATATTATTAACAGAGTGTTCTGTATCTGCTTCATCTTTTGAAAATTTTACAGATCAGGGGGGCCTCCTCACAAACATGTCTGGTAGAGCTTGCCAGACAGAACTAGCTGAGATCGCTCCTTCCTGTATAACTACTGAGTGTGACCCCATGTACGTTCAGCACCAGGCATGACATTTTTAAGGGTGTCTCCCTCCCCAGAAGCCTTGCTCCTATGGTACGCCGTAGGCCATCAGAGTGGTAACTGAGTGTTGCAAAGCATTGAACATTGGATATTGAATGTTCTCAGCGCAAAAGCTGGCATGGCAGTATCCTTTACCAGCAAAGCTGAATCGTTAAAGAAAACGTCATTTCACTTTGAAAATTAGGGTCACTTACACATGCTGGGTGCCACTGAATGCTTTCTGTGGCAAGCCTATCGCAGTGGTCTGTGGGAACAGACAGCCACCAGATGCATGTGACTTTTTTACTTTACATGTCTTCACAGCATCATAAGGGTAAGACGTGGCCCTAAGGCTCACCAGTTGAAGCACATACAGGGAGGAATATGAAGGCAGTAGTGTAATGATGAAAATATAGATATAAAACTGTGGAGACAAAATATACAGAAGAAATCCCCTAAACATCTGACACCACCAGCAGTGCCTTCACCTTCTTGGAAGTAGTTGGATTGTTTCTTGAGATCACTCTGACTTTCTTTTTGTTTGTTTGTTTTCAATTCAGAGAGATTTACTGTGGGGTTGATCACTGCTCAACATGAATTAAACTAGCAGAATCTGACTGCTTGATGATATTTGAGAACCAAAACATGACTCTGTTAGAGTTCATGTACATTGTTGTTACTATCTAGTCTCCAGTTTACTAAATAGTAAGAAGTTGTTTTTTTCTTCTCTAAGATCTGAATATTTATTGACAGATTGAACCTGACTTGTTTGGTACTGGGTAAGGCAAGCAGTTACAGCTGAAATGTAGGTAGAGTGACGGGACCTACATGCTTTATTTAGCAAGTAAATTAAGTATATTAGTGCAAGACCTCTTTGTCAGAGACAAAACAGCCATTGAAAATTCAAAGTAAGGACTAGTAATAGTCCACATTATTTCTTTTATTCCCCATGGCATCAAAGTAATAATTGATAGTTAACACCATTTGGGTGACTCTTGTTTTAGAAGCTAGACGGTTAAAGCTACTTATTTTCAGACTTCCAAGCTTTTGTTTGTAGTTTTTAGAAATACAGCATTAGTGCCTTAGATTTTACATCAGCCCTGTGCCACTGAATTGAACTATATGAATAGCTCAATTCTTCCTTCCAGCAAAATGTGTACTTCACAGCAAGCACTTCTGTGTGCTTTTCTGAACCACTCCAGTTAACATATGAAAATCAAGAAAAGGAACGATAGCCTGTAATGTTGTTGGCAAACATTTTATACTTTAATTCTGAAACGTGCTTCTTTTGCCAGTAAGTTTAGTAAAACTCCATATTTGTTTTGAAACTACAGTGCCTTAAGAAAGCTGTAGTACTTGCTACGGAGGTAATTATTAACCAGAAAATAGTAATTGGAAAAGAGATGAAGCATGGTCTGTTGCTTTAGAAATTATTCTTTGGATTGGCCAATTTTCAACTGTAAGGAGATAAAGAAGAATTTTATCCCATTTCTGCCTTCTAGTTTTGTTGTTTTTTTTTTTTTCCCGGTAGCACACTGCTTAAACATTTCTTGTGAGGCTTTTGTTTTTCCAATAGACAGAGGAAATCTAAGTTGCCTCTAGATATTTTCTTAGTTCTAATGAGTTAAGCCTGGTCCAGAAAGAATACACACAAAATGGAGAGATACAATTTAGAAATGTGTTTTGCTGTTAATACAGGATGTTGTGAAATAGCAGATTGAAGCATTAGGAATGCAGTACTTCAGGAGGTTGTGACTGTACTTGCAGCAATTTGCATAGCATTTTCTGCAGGTCTTTATCAGTTTACTTTTGTTGCTATTTCATTTCCCATGATAAAGAAGTGGAAGATCCCCTTCTGGCAAAGAAAATGATCTTTGCAGTTTAGGCTCCCCAAAGGAAGAGTTACTCTCCCTCATCCCACTATTCCATGCCCACTGCAAAGACTTTTAAGTTTACACAGTTACTGATTTTCCCTTCTTTGTGCTATGATTTGACTATGGAAGAGGTGCACTTAATCTTACACAAAAAGAGCAGATACGTAGAAGAATTTATCTAGTGTTATAATACATTGTGATTG
>JAVSBS010015310.1:0-12631 GCA_033124195.1 Coracias cyanogaster | reverse complement strand
CTGCTGGTGGCCGGGGCGCTGGGGGCGCCGGCCGCCCCGGTGAGAACCGGGGGGCGGGAGGGGGACCCGAGCCGGGGCAGTCTGGCACCCCGTCAGGTGCTCCCGGCGCTGGGCAGGAGGACGGCAGCGGGTCCCTGCCCGTGCCGCCCCCTCCAGCCGCCCGCCTTTCCCTCCTTGCAGGCACCGGAGGCGCGGGGGACCGCCAGCGCGGAGCCGCCCGGTGAGTTGGCAGCGGGCGGCCGCCGGTGCCCCGGCCGGGAGGAGGCGGCAGCCCGGGCAGGGCTGGGCGCAGGGCCGAGGCGGGGCTCGGTACACCCCGAGGCCCTTGTGCCCCAGGAGCCCCGCGGCGATGCCCGACGGGGGCAGCGGCAAGCGGTGCCGGGGCTCGGAGCAGCCTCGACCGCCCCGGCACCGCCGCGGAGCGCAGCCCTGCCCGCGCTGGCCGCCCCGCCGGTGCCGGTGTGCGGGGTCCTGGGCAGGAACGCTCCGCTTCGGCTCCCCTCTGCTCCCCGCGCCGGGAGACCCGAGGGGACGGCTGTCTGCTGTGGGGCTGGGCTTCTGCGCCCGGCGGGGGGACGGAGCAGCCCCGCAGCGGCCGGGTACGGGGGGCAGGCGCGGGGCCGGGGAGGAGGGGACGGAGCTGGCGGGCGGGTGGCGGAAGAGCCCAGCGGGGTGGGCGCGGTGGCCGTGTGAGCCCCCGCAGCAGGGCGGTGATGGGCTTCCTGGCGGCACAAGGAGGTCCTCTGCTTCCCCGTGGTGGCTTCAGGCTGCGGCTCCTGCCCCGGCAGCGGGGCTCGGCCTCCCCGCGGTGCCCCCTTGGAGCCCCCGCCGCGCTGTCTTGCAGTCCTGACCTTTCGGGAGATCTGGAACCGGAGTTTCTGCCGGCCTCTGGAGCAGCTGGTGGACGTCATTACCGAGTTCCCCAACGAGGTGGAGTACATTTTTAGACCCTCCTGCGTCTCCCTGCAGCGCTGCGGAGGCTGCTGTGGGGACGAGGGTCTCCGCTGCGTCCCTGTGGAGACAAGCACGGTCACCATGCAGGTAAGGCTGACCCTGTGGGGCTGTGGCTGTGCTGGGATGGTGGCGGGCTCCTCACCAAGCGCCGGGAGGGTGAACTTGCAGCTTCACATCCTCCAGACATCACAGCAGCGTGGGTAACGGGGAGGGGGCTTACTCACAACTGCTCAAAGGTATGCCAAAGCAGGAGGGTCCCTCTGCCTGGCTTTCTCCCTGAGGCCAAGGGACGCCCTCTGCGGTAACAGCCTCACCCCCAGCGTCCTTCCTCGTCTTGCTTACTGCTGTCGCCTCTCCAGACCTCTGTTCTGTGGTGGGCCTAGGGGTGTCCTAGTTGCCCATGACTCTATTGGGGCAAAGCAGGCAGTGCCCCTGGATTGCGGGAGAAGTGAGGCTCTCATGTGTCAGGAGATGCCTGCGATGGTGCTGACAGTGAGTGTGTGCTGGGGGCATGGTGAGCGTGAAGGGCTGCACCAGCCACGTTTCCAGTCCCCGCTGTGGGAGCTATGCCAAGTGGGGTGGGAGATCTTAGGCTGTGAACAAGCTGCCGGTTGGCTCTTCCCATTGCGCCAGGCAGCTGTTGTCCTCACACTGCACTGCCGGAGATGAAACCTGCTCCGCTGCAAGGAGCAGGGAAAAGCTCTGCTTTGCCATGGGTGACGGACTAGAGAGTGCCTGCAATAAATCACCAGTGATTTTGGTCTATTGCGTGTTAAAAGCACGTTGGAAGGCAGGGTGGGAGTCTCCAAAGAATCTTGACTGAGGTGGAGCAAGAGCCTGATGTGAATGGGAGGTAACTTGCCGAGCACAGGTCTCCCTTCACAGGAGGGATCCCACTGCTATGCGTGCGATGGCCACATCAGGCACTTCTGTGGGGGCTAATGTGGATCACACCAATGATGCACATACCCTGTGAAGCCCCTGAATGTCCAACCTGAACACTGGGCTGGGCTGTGACAGGGCAAATCCTGCACTCCTGGGTTGGGGAGGCACCATAGTACTGACTCCAGGCTCTGTGCTGTGGGAAAGGGGCCCAGGGGGATACAGCAGCAATAGGAATGGTCTGAAAAACATGAGTAGGGGGGATATTGTAATCAGAGAAGGGAGATGTGCAAAGTGGTCAAACATGTGAAAGCTCTTCACAAAGGCAGAGACAGTAAAATCTCCTTTAAGGCTGGGAAATCCCAAGACCACGGGACTTAAATTACAGCCTTGAAGACATGGTGAGGCACTAGCAAAGCCTCCCAAGCTGCTAGGGTGGCCAGGCCTGGCCGAGCTGCTGCATGCGGAGGTGGAGTCTCTGCTGCTGGAGGTCCCGAGGAACAGGTTAGACACGCATCTGCCTGAGAGGCTGGGGTGGTGCGGCAGTGTGGCAGGAGCCCTTCCAGCCCCCTCCTGCTGCTGGCCAACTGGGAAGTAACCTTTGATCCTCTTTCAGCTCCTGAAGATAAAGCCAAACGGGGAGGCACCCTACGTGGAGATGCCGTTCACTGAGCACAAGCAATGCGAGTGCAGGTAGGGACCCCCAGGCTCACTTTGTACCCCTGTGCCCCTCCAGCAAAAGTAATCCTGCCAGCTCACCCTGCATGTGAGACAAGGATGCCTGAAGGGCACTCTGACTGTGCTGACATGGCCCCACTGTCTCCACGCTGGGATATGCCAGTGCTTATGGCCCTTGCCTGCTCCCCAAAGCCAAGGGGGTGCATAGCATTTTATGGCCAGGTGAGGCACCATGCACTGTCTGTGGGGCTGGAGCTGCTGCTGCACCCTGCCTCTGAGCTCTTGCTGTGCCCTACATCCCTGTGGCTGCCTTGGCATACCTGGCACATGCTCCTCTGGCTGGAGGAGCTGCCTGTGGGTAATGGAGCAAGGCTGGTGGCTCTGAGGCAGGTGTGTGTTGTGGGGCAGCATGCTCAAGGTGGTAGCTCGGCAGGGAGCTTCATAGCTTGGCATACCTAAGTGTGACCATGGCCCAAAGAGAAAGCTGAAGGGCTAGGCCTTGGGCCTCCATTTAAGGGAGGCTGCCCCATCCAGGGCTGGGGAGCAGGGCTTTACATCCAAGCCAACAAATGAAAGATTAGAATGCGCAGTGCCAGCCTGGCATGGATATGGAGCAGGGGCCTGGAATGGATGCACAGCACCAGTCTCAGACTCCTGGCAAGTTAACCACTTGAGGTGCTCACTGTGTCCCAGAAGTGGTGAGAACTTTGCAGGATGGAGCCTCTGCCCCGCTCTGGGAGCAGCGAGCAGTTCTGGTGCTGCTCGCAGCAGATTCCCTCTGCAGACCCTCTCCAGCACCACCTGCATGAGGGGTCCTGGTGTTTCCTCTCCATCGTGACCACAGGGTGATTTAGTATTTCAAAAACTGGGGGCTGAGTATCTTGCTGGGCAGCTGTTAGATGGGATCCTTGCCTGGAAGAAAAGCCTGAGAATCCCCAGGTTGGTATTCCCCTGCATCTTGTGCTGGAGCAGACCCAAGGCCCATCCAGCTCTGCACCATCTCTGGAATGTCTGTCAGTGGATGCAGAAGGGGGAGTGGGAAGAAGCACGTGTTACTTCCCCCAGCTCTGCTTCCAGCTATTTTCCATGCAGCAGATTTCCTGAGTCTGCTGTGGTTTTCCTACCTAGGGTAACTCCCAGGGGATCTCCTACAAGCACTTGTATGGGCTGCCTTTGAACCTGTGCAAACTTCTTGCTTCTGCAGCACCTTTTGGCTTCTCCCTAAGCTGCCTTCCACACCTTTACATCACTCCTTTTTGAAATTTAGTGTAGGTGTGGTGGATGTTCTGGCCTTGGCCTCTATAGGGGATGCTTAACTCAAGTATGCCATGGGTGTTGTCTGAGAACCACTACTGAGACTTTGCAGCAAATCCCACATGTTACTCAGGACATTGCATCTTGTTTAACCAGCTGAGCTATGAAAGCTGTCACTGAGAGCAGCTGAAACGGAACCTGTGCTTCCTGGCCTCATGGGCAGAATGTCATATCCCTAGGGGACTCACCAAAGCTGACCATCCCTTGCCACTTTGCAGAGACAGCCTTCTCTTTGCCTACTGCAGTTGGCTCCTGGCTGAGGAGTTGATAATGTGGAGGAAGCCATATTGGGTCTGTTTTAAGCATGAATGATAACAGGTAGATTGTCCTGTGCATTGGGGCATCTCAATAAACGACCTCCAGCAGCTCAACAGACAGCAATTCACAAGTAACCTTTTCACTCTGTCCTTTTCCCTCTTTGCAGGCCCCGACAGGACCTGATGAGGTTGGGAAGGTAAGCAATGTCAGGGGCAGCATTACCGGCTGGGATTGTGGGTCTCATCTCCCACACATCAGCCTATCTTGTGGCACTTCCTTTTTGAAGGAGGAGATCCAAGGGCCGAGGTAAGAGAAGACAAGACAAGAAGAGACGTAAAGACTGTGAACTGTAAGTGAGCAAGGGCAGGTATGGATGGCGTCTTCTGGGCTGATTTCTTTGGGATGAGCAGCTTTAAGCATTTAGGTCTTTACTGACACTGAGCAGTGAGGGGTTTGTGCAGAGCAGGCACAGGAGAAAGCAGGATGGAGGGGACAGTGGTGTCGGGGCAGCTGTGGGAAAACGGGCCTTTTACCAAAGGCTCAATAGGTGCTTGGTAGTCTCCAGGCTCAGCTACTCAAAGCTGGCCAGTCCCACCCAGGGTGGAGAGGAACGGATGGGATGACTTGATGGTGTGTAGCTCTATTGCCATCACTGACCATGCTGGGTTTCCTGAATCCATCAGTTTCCAGTTCCAGCCTCATCTTGCTGCCAGCTATGTCCTTCCTGCTGTCCTTGGCTCGTCATTGTTTGGGTTACTCTACCCTTTCCCTCCTTACATTTAGCTGACTCTCTCAAACCACTTGCTGTAGCAGTGCAGGCTGGACTCTTACTGGGGATGGTTTTGGGGTATGGTGCCTGTGACTGGCACTTTCCTGTTGCATTTCCCTGTTTTGTCCAAAGCCTGCTGCTTAGGGCTCAGCCAGTGTGCCCAGCCACATCGCCCTCTCTCCTCCCCATGAAGTGGCTGCCTGTGGTCCTTGCTTCTGTGGTTCATTGCTGGAAGGTCTAGGCACAGAGAGGAGTGACCTGGGGCAGAGTAGGTGAGCCTGGAGGCCATAGTGTTCCCTCAGTCCCAGCGGTGCTCACCCCTTGCCATGCTCTCTTTGCAGATGTGGCACACCACGCAGGTAGCCTCCGCTCTGCCCCCGGCCTCACTCCTGCTGCCTGGGTTTGAGCCAGCTGTGTTTCCCCCCAGCATGGGGGACTTGTGGAGCCATGCCTCTCCAAGCAGCGATGGAGAGCAGGACTCTGACAGGGAAGAGCTGACTGGACTCTTGCTTGGCCCTGGTGGTAATACAGCCCGGAATTGAGGACTCCTTTGCCCCATCAGCAGCAGGATAAAAGGACCCATGACCAGGCCTGGGGCTGAAGATGAGCTCAAGCAGCATGTTGGTGTTCAAAGGCATCCTGCAGGCAACAAGGAGCAGAGCTGGTGGATGTGCTGCTGGAACTGGCTGGGAACAGCATGATGTGGGGGATGAGCAGAGATGGCTTGGAGGGCTGCAGCTGCAAAACTGCTGTCCTGCCAAGGCCTTGCAGCTGGAGAGGAAGGAAACCTGGACCAGGCAAGGCTGCAGGGCTGTGTCCATCCCAGCCTTGGCATGGGGCAGCCCAGGAGAGTGCCAATGAGCTTACCTGGGAAGCCCTCCTGATGGGGAAGGGGAGGGAATTGGGGTTGCCAGGGCTCCTCACTTACAGCCACATTCCTTGCCAATAAAGCCACAGCCCTGCCCTGCTCAATAAAACTTGGTGGTCAGATGCAGGAGCTGGCAGTGTGAGCACTCCTGACTGCTTTCCAGCAGCTGCAGGCAGGGCTTTTCTCCACGGGCACCCACCCAGGCTGGAGCAGGGCAGTCTCCTCGTGGCCCAGGGCTTGTCCCCAGCACCAACTCCTGCAGCCCTTGGTGTGATGCCAGAGATGGGCAACCAGCAGGTCAGGATCAAGCTGCTTCTCAGGCTGGGGGCTACCCATGTGCTGGAGCTCAGGTGGGTACTTGGAGACCATTGGGGGAACTGCCCTTCTTCACACCATGGCATAAGGCTGGTACTTCTCCCTATTCACCAACCTATTCTCATCCCAGTCCAAATGTCTGGCTCACTGTCCTAGGCCTTTCCTTCTCCCTGGCTGCAGAGACAAGGAACCTGAAGAAGGAACCCTTCCCTAACCAATGCAAGGTTAGGGTAGCAGGGACAGGCTACCCATGTGTCTTCCCACCTAAGAAACACCACACTAAGGCTCATTCACTTGGCATGAGGGCAGGCAGGTTTGGGAGCCCGGTCTCTTACTGGGACCATCCTGGTGGCCCTCATCGAGGTGACTGTGGGCGCTGCTGTTTCCTGCTTTCCTCAGTCAGGTCCTGGAGGTCAGCCCCAGACCTTGTTTCTGTGTTCTTTAAGCAGTGCCCTGGGGCTTTTCCTCTCCCCTTTGCCACCCCTGCCGCAGGGAGGCTGGGGCTCACTGCCAATGTATCCTGTGCTGCTCCATGCACTTGGAGCAGTGCACACAGCTGGAAACCCTAAGGGTAAGCCGAGCACCAGCATGCTTGTGGAGCACCCCTGGCATGGGGTTAAAACAAAAGCAAGAGTTGTTCTTGAGAGATTCAAGCAAAAGGCTGGAGGGCAAGGTGTGTAGAGGCTTCAATGTTGCCATCAAATGAGGTGACCTGCAGTTTATCCTTCTCTGAGGAGTAGGATTGGAGCCTAATGGAGCAGGTGTTGGGGTCCAAGGCCCAGATGTCAGATCTGAGGAATCACATCTGACATGGCAGCCCATAGTCAGGGTAGGCTCCCTCAAAGCCATGATGCTGCTGTTGTCTGGGGGTGGCACAAGGATGTGGGGACAGGGCAGGTCCCGTGGCAGTGGTCCCCTGGCAGGGAAGGCTGGTGGTGGGTGTTGAGGTGGTGTGAACCTCCACACTGCCACCATGCAGCACATCATGGGCTGGGTGAGTTGCACTTGTGCAACTGGGCATATCCTCCAGGAGCTTGCTGGATCCCTTTTCACCCCATTTCCACTTTTGGCATTCACAATGTCCTGGGCCACGGCCTACATGGGTTCTGTCTCAACAGTGGCCCATGAAGCTTCTCCTTGGCTGCTTCATGGATGAGAGGGGACACACTGCTCTGGGTCTGTGTGGGCCACATGGCAGCCTGGCTCTGGTGGCCTGTGCTGATCTGTTCAGGCTCTCCCCATCCCTGCATGTCATTTCAGCCTGGCTGGTTGGGCTTTGAGGCTGAGGAGAACCGTGTGCGGCACTCAAGGGATGTACGTGACAGTTTCTTTTTTAACAGTAAAAGTTTCACTGCATTAGTATTAAACCTTTAAAAAGGAAGTTAACACAAGCCAAAGGATGTTAATTAATAAAAATAAGTTTGTCAAGAGTGGTGATGAGGGTTAAAAAAATTCATACAAGTTCCCACCCAGCAGCTTTTCCTGGTGTCTGGTGTCATCTCTTTGGCTGTTGCTCAGCACTGCCTGGAGCTGGCAGGGCTGGGGACCTGCCCCGCACGGCCCCTGTGTTGCTCCTCCCTCTGTATTGCCCAAGCCCCCTGGGTGCTGGGTGCTCCCTGCTCCTCCCAGGGCTGGGGGTGCTGGGGTGGACGGCAAGGATGTGGGTGCTTGGGAGGGCTGTGGCTGTTCTCATGGAGCAGCGAGGAGAGGATCAGCTGGGGCAGGGCAGGAACAGGGGAAGGCATCTTCAGGTGTGAAAGCTCCCTCCAGCTCTGAGAGGTATTTTGCAGAGGCTTCACCAGCGAGAGGAACCTGATGAGCCCTAGCAGCTCCCTGATGCTCCTGGGGCTTCTGCAGGCATCACCTGCCCGAGAGAGAACTGACTCCCTTCCCTGACCCTGGAGGGGAGTGTCCTGGGACCCTCCTCATCCCAGGGCGGCAGGGACCTTGAGCAGGACCTTGCACTGAGTGGTGACATGAGGGTCAGAGTGGGGGTCTGCTGCTCTGAGGAGAAGAGCGGGGCTCCTGGCCTTGGGGCTTGTGGCCACCATGCACGCTTCCTCCCAGGGGCCCCAGCCACAGTCTGCCTGTCCCCTCACTTTGTTGCTCCCAGCTGTGCCTTTTTGGGAGGCTTACGCCAGTAGCTCCTCCTGTCAGAAATCTCTGGCCACAGTGGATGTGTCTTCTGAGCACCCTGACAAGGTCAGACACATCTACAGAACCCTATGTGCCCCAAACACTACAGAGTGGGGTTGTGGTCCCATGTAAAGAGACCAGGACAGACCCCAGCCCCAAAGCCAGCGAGGAGCAGAACAACCCCGTGCTGGTCCTCCACGGATTGGCAGTAAACGTGCCCCAGCCCCGGTTTTCCCAAATCCCCCATCCTTCCCCTGCCTGTGTGCCCCTTGCAGATGGGCAGCTGCCTGCAGGAGCAGTGCACTGCTGGTTTATCAGCGTCCCCACGCTCCCTGGGTCACCCAGCCTTACAGAGCAAAGGTTTGTTTAATAAGGCTTTAGGAGCCAGAGCTGCAGCAAGGTGGTTTAGAAGAAGAATTATAGGGGAGATGAAAGATAGCCTGGGCTCCAGGCTGTATTAGGAACCAAACATCCTGTATTTTTGGGGAATTACCTGAGAAGGCTATGTGGAAATGAGCCCAGAGATGTAGCATTGTAGATATCAAAGCTCTGACATTAAAGCTTTGCTGGTGACCTCCGGCTTCCCTGATCCTGGGATGCACCTTCTCGCAGCAGCTTCTCCTGGCACATGCTGGTGCAGGTCTCCCACATGTCTCTATGCAAATAAAGATGCTCTGAGGTCCTAACCTCTTGCTTATGACTTAGATTTTGCATCCCCTCAAAGCTGGGAATAATCTTTCCGCTTTTTGCAGCCAGTGATGTTTGCAGTCACCATCTTTTAAGCTTTTGCTAGCTCTCACGCAGCTGGTTTAGTCTGTGAGAAAAAGGGCAGCTCTCACTCCCTCCCTGTTATGTGTTGGTGCTGGTCTTGCTTTGGAAGTTCTCACTTCCTGACAAGGACCACAAGCTCTTTGGCAGGTTAATCTAAACATAATCCCCCAAATTTAACATCCTGCAGACAGCACTGATGTGGGAAACTGGAAGCCCATAGGTAAGGGCCAGTGTGTCTCAGGGCTGGTATATGTCTTCTCTCCTTGCAAGGGTCTTCCTGGCAGGCTAGTCCTTGGGGCACTTCTTGCCAATGCCTTTGACCCACTCTTTTATCCGCTGCCTCTTATCCCCTCCACCTTCCTGGCCCCATAGTCTGACTGCTCAAGGCTGAGCAACCCTAGCATCACCCAAACTTAGCCCTGCTCAGCTCTCCAAAGCTCTGCTGTAGTGTCCCAAAGCAAGGTCAAACCACTGTCTTCCAGCTCCCCCCTTCCTGTCCAGAGGGGACACGGTTTGAACTGGGTGAATGATGTGGCTTTGGGTAATGTCTGGTTTATCTCTGTGAGGGCCAAAGGAGTGGTTTGGAAATGAACTCCCCAGAGTTACAGTCCCCTCCTTGTGACTCCTTTTCATGCATCACTCTATCACCCCAATATCCAACCCACTCTATGGACAACTTATGCTGCGTTTTTTAGTTTACCCGTGCCCTCTGTCCACTCCAAGCCCACAAAGATCTGCTGAAGTCAGACAGGTGAGTGGTGCTGGTAGAGCTCCTGCTCTCACCCTGGGCCCTTCTTCACTTCTTGCCTGCTCAGACTTTTCTCTTGAACAAAGAGTCCCTGGGCTCTGGTGGGAATTAAAGGGCCCTAGAGACTGGTGGGTATAAACAGGCTGGACAGAAAAAAATGGTCTCTGTTAGGTAGAGATTGGGGGGAGGGAAAAGGAACCTGGAAGTATTTGAAGAAGGAACCAAAGAACCAAGCACACAGATCATGTTTGGGCAGTGGGTTGTCTTACAAAGCAGACACGTTTGCATCCTACCAGACCTGCCCTCTGGGGCACAGTATTAGCCTTTCACATTCCCAAGCAAATGATCTTCTTAAGACAGAGAGCATTTGGCTGCTAAATGTTAAGCTGAGCCGCGGGCACAGGCTTTACTTTTCCTGTTCTGCTGCCAACAGACGGGGCTGCGCAGGGGAGCTGAGCCAGGCAAGATCCCCCGCCATCAGTGTGTGCAGGGTACAAAGTAACTGGTCAACCCCAAGTGGGTGCACCCTTGGGCATCCCGGCCTGGCTCTGGAGCCTTCACTGCGCTCTGGGCTCAGATGTCACCTGCTCACTCCCTGGGAAAGGCTGGGGCCACCCCACAGCAAGTACAGCTCCAGCATGGGCTGAATGCAGTGAGCATCCAGGCTGGTGTGGCTGTGATGGCACGGCACGGGGCCAGCTCCTTCCAAAGTAGAACCACCTTTCTAGAGACATTTCCTGTTGCCCATGGACATGCAAGGGATGGACAAACATGTAGGTGCCTCCCACTTCCAAACTGATGTCTGCACAGTTGTTCTTAGGGTATCACTGGGATTTCATTCCAGTTTTCCTCCCTTTGCAGGTCCCCTGTCACCCCTACAGAAGGGCGATTATTTGGACCTGGACCTGGACCACAGATGCAGCAAACCAGTTGGCCTGAGCCGTAACGGGTTGAGTGCTCCCGACTCAACAGATCTCCTTCACTAATAACTGTGGGCCCTGCAGACTTGGCCTTCCAGCAAAAAGCCAGGCCAGGAGGCCAGGAATGTGTGCTTCTAGGGTACGCCAAGAATATTTTCCACCTACAAAGCATTTGTGAACCACCAGCCGGGATCTGGACTGCGCTGTCGTTTTGCTGCACCTCAATGCCCTTGCGCTGGCCTTCCCTGCCCTGCGTGTTTGCAGAAAGACGGTAAAGCCAAAGGAGTCCGCGGGAGCCGGTGACGGGGCCAGGCGGGAGCCCGGGGCTGGGGGGCAGCCGCGCCCGCCGGGCAAGGTGCACATCCCCGAGAATCATCAGTGTCCTGGGACGGGGCCACGCAGAATCACAGCCTACTTGGAAGGGACCTCATCTGGTCCAGCCTCTCCTGGCACCAACGCAGCCCAGACAAGACGGCCCAGCCCGCCGTCCAGCCCCAGCTCCCGGGAGCCCCCGGGGCCGGCGGCCCGGCGGCAGGGCACCCGCCGAGCGGCAGGCAAAGGCTGGTTAAACCGCGGCTGACTCCGGGGGGAGCGAAGGCTGCGCTGGATGAGCGGCGGCTTTATTGACTGGGCACGGCGCGGCGGATAACGCTGACAACGAAGCAAGCAGAGCAGCGGCGCTCGCCGCACGTTACCGTGCCGGTGAGGCCGGGCGGCGGCGGGACCCCGGCCGGGACCCGGCTCCCGGCCCGACCCCTCCCGCCGCGGGGGGGCGGGGCTGGTGATCTCACCCGCAGCCAATCAGCGCCGCCCCGGCAGCACCGTCGCCCCGGGGGCGCGCGGCGGGCGGGCCCGGTCCCGCCCCGCCCGGCGGAGGATGCTGCCGGCAGCGCGCGGACAGGTGCGTGCCGGCGGCGAACGGGAGCGGGGGCGGGCCCTGCGGGTCACCGGCGGAAGGGCCGGGCCGGGCCGTGCGGCGCGCTTCACCCGCTCGTTCCCGCTCCCCGTGTCCCGGCGGCGCAGGGCGGCCGTGCGGGGCCATGAGCCGGGCGGAGGCCGAGCCCTGCTCCCGGGCGCTGGCGCAGGCCCGCGCCTACCTGGGGCAGCGGCGGAGCCGCATCTCCCCGGCCGGCCCCGAGGGCGGCGGGCGGCGGGACTACCTGGTGGAGGCGGCGCGGCAGCTGCGGCTGGCGCTGGAGCGGGACGTCAGCGAGGACTACGAGGAGGCCTTCAACCACTACCAGAACGGCGTGGACGTGCTGCTCCGCGGCGTGCAGGGTGCGTGGGGCCTCCCTGGAGGGCGGGGGCCGGGATGCTGCAGGGAGCAGCCACAGGGCACCGGGACATCCCCCTGGGGAAAGCGGCGGCGGGGTGGCCGGGGCATCCCTCCAGGGAAAATGGCGAGGGGACCGGGACGTCCCGGGGGGATGCCCCTGTCCCCCGGCCAGGCCGCTCACACCCACCCTCTGTGCTGACCGCAGTTGACCCCAACAAGGAGCGTCGGGAGGCTGTGAAGAGGAAGATCACGCAGTACCTGAGGCGTGCAGAGGAAATCTTCAACTGCCACCTCCAACGGGCTGCAGGGGATGGCAACCCCGCTGTCACGGTGAGGGGCTAGCATGGGGATATGTGGGTGGGATGGCAGCGTATCTATGGCCCTGGGAAACCAGGGGGACTCACAAGTAAAGCAGCCTCAAAGAGCCTCCTCAGCTGCCTCTGCCAGATGGTATGGTAAGGTGACATAGAGAAAACAGCAGATACATCAGCTGTAGAGTGTCCCAGCATGCTGGTGGCTGCGAGGGAGCTGGCAGCCTTTCACCTTGCCTGCATCGAAGATCTGAGGTGGGCCCAGCTTGCCTGGAGTGCTCCCAGGGCCCTCCCGAGGTGTGTGTGTGTGTGTTAAGCTTGGTGCCACCGTAGTGAAAATGGCCATTTTTGGTGGAACTGAAGGTGTTGGGGTGAACTACTCTGTCAGATGTTAAAAATACTGTCTTCCCTGTTGTTGTTCCCATCCATAT
>JAVSBS010015309.1:14866-32323 GCA_033124195.1 Coracias cyanogaster | reverse complement strand
ACACCCTTCTAGCTCCCAGCACAAAACACTGCACCATGAGGGCTGCTATGTGGAAAACCAGCTCAGCCAGACCCACTACACACCCAGATGAACAGGGAAGATAACAGCTCTTGGGGCTGCTGTGGGAGAGGGGCTCAGACCAAAGACTTTGCATTTTTCACATTTGTTTTGTGATGAAGACTTGTCCTATGTAGATTCACATGACAGCAGAGCTCCTGGGCTGTCATGTCACCCTAGGAACTTCCCAGAGAGATGTAAGACCAACTGGGGAATAAGAGTGGTGCAGAAGATGCGGCAAGGGGTAAGACAGCAGAAGATCAGCTGGGCATTTTCACAGACCCACAGCAGCATTGCCACAAAGAAGAGCTGATAACTTACTTGCAGCCTTAGGCTGGCTATTGTGTAGCTCAGAGATTCTACATATCCCTGGTGTGAAGTTGGGTTTGGGTAAGTTGTAGTGTATCAGCTGCTCCTCTTGTAAAATTAATATGATGGCTGGAATAGGAGGATAGTCTGTTGCTCTCAGAGTACAGAGGCCCAGTAAAGAAAATATCAGATGATACAAACTGTGATCATGCCGGTGTTTTCTGTGTGATAATAATAACAACCTGGATCATAATCCTGCTAGCACTATCTCTATTTGACATGGAATATTTAAGGCATAGACAGAGAAAAATCTTGCCCATCCAGTTTGTGTCACAGCCAGCAACTCAACTCAGAGCTTCTGCCTCTATGACGTGACCACCCTGCAATGCATTTTTTTGAAAGGTAAGTCTCAGCTCGCATTTTTTGGTTCTACAAAATGACACTATTTTCCCCATTTCCCTATGGATGCTGTGCTTCCAAATGTATCCTAATAAAACAGCAATCAGCACAGACTAATACATGCCAAAAATTGCCAGAAGGATAACCTGCATCCAAATAGGTAGATAATAAACATGTCACCATGGTAATCCTAAACTCAAACAAGAGTTTTCTTATTCACAGTCATGAAGACCAGAAAGAGAGACTTAAGAGACTTGTCATCTGCATGGCAGAATGGAAAAGAGAAAAGAGCAGTTAAATGAAGTTCTGTCAGCAAAGCAGAGAAGCCTGTTACCCATAACAATCTCATTGCCTGCAAGATGCAAAAGCAGGATTTGTGATGGTGTGAAACAACGAACAAGATAGGAATGAAGGTAGAGTCTGCAGAAGACAAATCCTGCCATTAGTCTGTGACTATGAAGTGGAACTGGGGAACAAAAATGAAGGGCAGAGAAAAAAAATAATCTGTGAAGCCAGCAGCAAACAATTGCCACATATAGCTGCAAATGCTAGAAATGAACTTCAAAGCAATTACTGAAGTAAATTAAGTGACAGCCAACATTCGTAACAATGGACTGAGAGCTTTTCCAGAGAGGGAATGGGAGGAAAAAGTCTTAGAAATTAAGAAAGCTGAACTTTTCGTTTGAACGCTTTCAAGTACAAGCTCTGGGTGTTTTTTTCAGAGCTTTGTATCTGGATTTGACTGGATTTGGCCCCTTCCCTCAGCACTGGCCAACCCTACTGCTTGGTGAAGCAGTCATGCATTTGGACTGGGGAACTGTGTGGATGTTTCACATCTCTATCAATTCTCTTTGCAGTGGCTTTAAAATGTCAATGTGAAAATGTAAGAGATGCTCATAAACAGTATGGCCCTGCAGCAGTGTGGTGCCCCCGCAGCAACCTTCAAGCTCTCGTAATGGTGGAAACTGGTCATTTTGTCTGGCTAGCATGCCCTTGGGCCCCAGAAACCTCTGTTAGTGATTGTACATGTCAAAGCACCCTCACATGTTGCCAGTTCACTCTGGTTTCAGCACAAATAGAAACAACATAAAAATAACTATTAAAATAAATGCTTCATCCTTTGTGTAGATGTCTACTATACGAAGGCAATTTGGTTTGTTGATTGAAACTGTTCTGTCCCTCATCAAAAAGTGTGCTTTGGACTTTTAGACCCAGGCCGTGGCTCAGCTTGCAGCGTCTGCAGGGAGGCCTGGTAGGGATTTACATCCTGCTGCATAGTGTGGAGCAGGGTCTCACTGGCTATCAGCAGGGCTTCAGCTCTGGGACATGACGTGGTCCCTTGCTTGACTGTACAGAAGGAGCACCCTGGGAGGCTGCAATCTCTCTGTGCTCTGCTCACACCTCGTGGCCACCTCTTTTGCTTTGGGACACATACCTTTTCCCTGTGCCCAAATGTTTTTCTTCATGTTGCCACCTGAAGGAAAAAATGGGCTCAGAACAGCAGCCCACCTACTGAAGAACTAATCTAATCAAAACCAAGACCAGTGCTGCACAGACCTATGATGTCTACCTATTAGTTTCCTGGTGTTTACAGTGTTTGGTTTGACCTATGCTATAAATCCTAAATGGCCTGGGGGATGCCTGCCAGCAATGCCTCTTCCCATGTGCTGCCTGTAGCAAAAGCACTTCCCAGAAGGTCCTGATACAATTAATCTCACCTCAAGAGAAATTTAAAAAGTCCTAAAGCCTCTTCTCATCTCTAATCCTTTTGTTTTCTTTCTGTCATTCAATTCACTTTCAATGTGATGTTTGAGCTAGAGCTGACCAGAGCTGGAAGTAGTATATAATGAAAAGATGCTCTGTTGGTATATTTAACGGTGTTAGGTCATTAAATAGACCATAGAGCGCACATGTTATTTTCACTGATGGTCAGAACTGCAAAACTAAATTTAAAAACTCTGCCTGAAGTAATCATAAAATCTTTTTTTCCTGGTGTTGCAGCCAGGCTATTAACAATCTATGAATCTCTCCTGGCCTGTATCTCAGCTGATTTGAAATATGATAGAAAACAAGCTTCCAGTACTGCTAATGGTGCATAACATTTTAACAGCTGCTGTGTTTCATCATAAATCTATGTATTTGAGGGAACAAGGTAAGAGTCAGTGTGTGCATTGAAATCATATAAGCACTGTTTTTGTAAAATATTGTGAGGGTTAGAGAGGTAAGATATGCTGAGGATTAAAAAAAAATAAACTATTGTAGTCTAAAAAAGTTACTTTGCAAAGCAACATTTCAGTTTTGCTTTCAAGAATTTGCAGTGCAGATTTTGGGAAGGGAAGACTGGCTCCTGCCAGTGAGCCATGATGTGCTCATCCAAACCAAGCAACTGTCTATCAATGTCAAAGCTAAGGAGGAATCATGCAAACCCAGTGACAATGGTCAGGGAAAAGAAAGTGCTAGAGATTGTCCAGCTGTAGTGAGATGAAGCATTGGTCCCCAGCACTGGGCACCCATCCCCAGCTTGGTCAGACTCAAGAGGGTTTTGTTTTCCTTCTCTAGCCTTGCTGACTGCAGTGGGACTATGCCAGCTCGCTCATCTCCCATTTTGCTGACCATGGGCAGTGGTATTTACCTGCTATGGATGTTTTATGGAAACAAAATACTGATCCTTGTCCTTCCTGAGTCAATCAATAGAACTTCCATTGGTTTTGAAAGGAGTTGTGCTGTGTCCTGAGCAGACATTGTGTGCGGTGCATGTTGAAGAGCAAAACCAGGACTTTTCAAGTTTATTTGCTTTAGTTGTATTACCTCAAGGCACTACAGTGGAGAATCAGTCTCTTTCCAAACTGTGCTGGAGGTAGGAATGTAATTACTGTTGCCTTCAGTACAGAAAAGCTTCTAAAAGCTTTTCCATTTCTGGGAACAATGTTCTGTGTATCTCTCTAGGCTGATGATTAATTCATCCCCTTCTATGTCCCTGTCACTTGATTCAGTCTCTTTCCTGGAATGTGTGTGCATTTAGCTGCATGCATAAAATACATAAAGATTGGGCAGACCTCACCTGGCACAGACTGTAGGGGGCACCTCCAGGCTGTGTAAACACCTGAAGAGAACCGGCTCAAAACTGCTCACTTTTGGGATAAAGCTATTTTTTTTCTTTGAGAATTTGACTGAGGAAGGGACATAGATTATCCTTGCCTGAAGAGATCTCAAAGCCAAGTGGGGCTTGAGCTTTACTGTGCTGGGGAAAGTAGGGTTTTTTAATGCATAAGAAAACTGATTTTCTAGATGACTGATTTTCTCAATGACTGATTTTCTCAGAAAAATTCAAGGCAAAACCCATAAAATCTCAGTATTTTGTATATCTAATCAGTGGCAAGAATTTTCTCATATTACTCATGTACAAATCTCATTTTTATCAGATTTATGTTGTCTTTCTCACTATCTTGCTGCCAATGTCTGCTCTTACATGGATTTGCTTGGGCTCTAGATGCCTTCTTGTGTTGTCCTTCAGAGATTTTATTTCACAGAATGATCTTGGAACTAAATGCTGGTAATGATACTTCCGAGGTTCTAATGGTACTGTGGGACACACAGAGATGAAGACAGAAGGTCAGCACTTATTTGTCCTATGTTGCTGTATCTATTGCACCTGTCCTAGGAGCAGATGTTAGCTACAGGTTTGCATGAGTAGGTCATTTGTTGAGCTGTCAAGACTTGTGAGCATTTCCCAGGAATAACAACTTTATCATCATGACATTAGATATGCCAAAAATGTTTATTAACACAATCACCTTCTGTCTGAGCAGTTATGTTTTATGAATAGGGAGAATAAAATTTGTATTTTTGGTCTTAAAGCAGATTTTTTTTTTATATTAATGAAAGCTGCAACCAGCCCTCTCCCCTCCTACATGAGAGATACATCGTTTGCCTGACAAGCTGCAGTGATGTTTGAGAACAAAATGGCTGCAGCGTCTGTGCGTAAGTCAAAAATCTTGTGAACAGACAAGTAACTAGAGGTATCAAAAGCTTCACAGCATTCCTGTGCATCATCCACCACACAGACCTCTAATATTTAGAACAGCTAATTCTGTTCATGAGAGAGACAGAGGAAATTATACTGCTGCTAATTTTCTCTACATGAAGCCAGGTAACTGACTGGATTAAAAAAACAGTTGTGCACACTATCGTAAAGGCAATTTACATATAATTTGTAGCACAATTATTTGACTCTTAAAAATAAAATTGCTATGCGTTTTACTGGGCATCTTGTACATTTGAGAGAAACTACAGGGATCTGTGATCTGTTACATGTAGAAAATGGCCTCTTGGGAAGAGGCCCACAAAGGGTAATCTGTCTCAGAATTAAATGATATGTCTCACATGGAAAATCTGACCCTCTCACAGAAAGTGTTTCTTTCTGCACCACTGTACTCTGCGATCCACAGTGTCTTCAAAGGCAGTGCTCCCATAGATGGGAACCCACACAGCAAAGAGTTAAATAAACAAGCTTTTGAATTTTCAAACACAACAACCTACTTTCAGCTGCTTGGCCTAGCACAGAGAAAGGAAAACAGAGAGTGCAAAATCCAGCAACCACTTCATGCCTACTTCTTTTCTTACTTCATGTGTGTGCAAATAACACATACTTGTCCTGAAAACAGCAGAAGTCTGCAGATACCAACCAGAGCATTTCTGCTCAAGGCAGTAGACCTTATCATGAGCCGTCTGTTCATTAGGCAGAATTTTCTCTCTCAGCTGAATTAAGCATTGCACACAAGTGCAGTCACAATACAGTGTCACCTAGTTCTTATGCTGGCGTGAGAGGTGTTCTGCTGATTCTAGTGGTCACTGGGAGCACAAATAGTGATTTCTCTCCAGGCTGTTTCAGCATCCCAAGCTCAGATGCTCACACAGATGTCCCGTATGGCTCTTAAAGTCATATAGCTTCTAGACTCCTAAACAGCACCTAAACTAATTTTCTCTGATATTTTTTTCCTTTTACTTTGCCTGTAGTCAACTATTTTTCCAGGCCACAAGAAGCGCCTTGAAGTTGTTTTTGTGCAGACTGCCTCAACCATAAATTTTTTCTTAGAAATTTCTCTATGTTGTCACTCTCTCATAATTTCTGTTAGTTTTATTCTTTTAGCAGACATTAGCAATTGTTCTTTTATCATGTTTCTGTTTATTCAAGTCTTTTTTGACTAAGGATCTGTTACAGGAATATTCTCCCCTCAGAGAGTTGTACCTTTGCAAATTTAAGATCAAGGAGTGAAGTTTTTGTGGTGCAGAAGTTTGCCTAGGATATTCCAAGTTTGAGACCTGCTTTCCTTGTTACCATGAGATTGCATATGTGCTCGTCAATCTCTCCCTCTTCATTTTTGAAGGCAAATACTTTATTTTTGCTCTGAGCATGATTTTTGAGTGTATTAGTCTGTTCCACAGTGGATCTCCTTCCTACAGCAAGTTTACTCCAAATGCTGTGGAAGAAACTTGTGGAAGCATCTTTTGCTTTACTATTTCTCTGATTTCATTGTAACATTTCACTTTGATTTGAAGAGTGATGGTGTCCTTCACATTTTCAAAGTACTGATTCAGATCACAACCTTGGTATCACTCAAAATGTTTTTCCTCGGTCCTTGGAGAGGTGCTGTGATTTTTGTGGTAATATGAGCATAAATCTTGACAGACAGGTCACCAACCAATTTTTTCAGAGGTTTATGCTTCTAACTGTTTTATTAGCTACACTTACAGTGGAAGTCTGGTCTGATGACTCCTTACGGTGTGGTTTAATATCTTCATTAATGATATTGACAGTGGCATTGAGTGCACTCTCAGCAACTTTGCTGATGACACCAAGCTGGGGGCTGCAGTTGATATGCCAGAGGGATGGGATGCCAGCCAGAGGGACCTGGACAGACTGGAAAGTTGGGCCCAGGTGAACCTCATGAGGTTCAACAAGGCTAAGTGCAGGGTTCTATACCTCGGCTGGGGCTACCAACATTATCAATATAGGCTAGGAGAGGACATGTTAGAGAGTAGCCCTGTGGAAAAAGACTTGGAAGTACTAGTAGATGAGAAGCTGGACATGAGCCACCAATGCGCAAGGGCAGCCCTAAAGGCCAATTGCATCCTGGGCTGCATCAAAAGAACTGGCCAACAGATCGAGGGAGGTGATTCTGCCCCTCTACTCTGCCCTGGTAAGGCCTCACCTAGAATATACTGTGTCCAGCTCTAGAGCTGCCAGCACAAGAAGGATGTGGGCATATTAAAGCGTGTCCAGAGGAGAGCCACGAAAACTATTAGAGGGCTGGAGCACCTCTCCTATGAAGAGAGACTGAGAGAGTTATGGTTGTTCAGCCTGGAGAAGAGAAGGCTCTGGGGGACCTTATAGTGACCTTCCAATACCTGAAAGGTATCTGTAGGAAGGTGGGGGAGGATCTGTTCACAAGGGTTTGTAGTGAAAGGACAAGGGGGAATGGTTTTAGGCTAGAAGAGGGTAGATTTGGGTTGGACATTAGGAAAAAATTATTTAATATGAGGGTTGTTGATCACTGGAACATGTTGCCCAGAGAGGTGGTGAAGGCCCCATCCCTGAAGACATTCGAGATCAGGCTTGATGGGGCTCTGAGCAATCTGACTTAGTTAAGAGATTTCCCTTCTTATTGTAGGGGGGTTGAACTAGATGGCCTTTAGTGGTTCCTTCATACCCAACACATTCTATGATTCTCTATGATACTATGATTTTTCTGAGATGTGATTAAAATCAGTTGTTTTGTACTAATGTGTATTTTATGTTGTTCAGTTCTACCTTTTACTACCATTTCTTGTGAGAACTGACCTGACTTGAGAATAGCTTATGGGTGGCTGTAAATTGCAAGTCTTAGCAAATTTGCTATTTGATATAAAACTGTCTCCTCACTCTTCTGCAAATCACTTATTTGCCTTAGGTCTTGCAAAAAATCAACTCTATTAACACCTTCCACTTATCTGGGGCTCTGCCTGCCTCTTGTTCCAAGTCATTGTATATCACTTGCTCCAATTTTATGTTTACAATGCCTACAGGAATGGAAAACCAGACAAGACATCGTAAACTAAACAGTTTCCTAATTAACACATTTAATCTAAAACAGCCCAGCATCTCAGCTTGGAGGGAAAAAGGGGAAGGAGAAATGTGCTATCCTTGGAAATGCTCTTCCTGTGTTTATCTTGAAGGTGCAATTATTTGAAACTATACAAAAATACATGGGCATAACTATCAGAGTAGTTGGAAGACTGGCCTAATTTATACCTCTAGTCCTCTGCAATAGTTTGAAGTGTGTCTTGCTGTACCCATACCCCTTTCAGTCACAGCTCCTTCCCTTTTGCACTTTGCACTTTGCACTTTGCTTTGTTGCTTTCTTTTCAGCCATTTAAGACCAAGTACTAGTGTCCTCTTTGCTGCTGCTGCTGCTGAAGCACAGCAAGACTTTGAAACAGTCTCCATGACAATCAGAGATACACAGCCTGGATCTTAATGGGGGTGGTACATGACTGTGACTGCATCCTAAGGAGCAAGGATGTGTATATGCTGGTACTGGAGGATGGGGGTTAAAATCTGCTGGTCCTTCCCTTCTATTATGCCCATGTGATGGTAGAGGGAACCCTCTTTACTCTATACATCTACCATAGCCCCTTTTCCGGAGATGATCCCCAGGGGCTGATTTTATCTGGTGTGAGGTTTAGAAAGGGATGAGAAATATTAATGGATGAAGGATTATAATACCATAGAAAATGGAGCTGAAAGTGCAGTGCAGATGTCAAAATGAAACACGGTATCTGGCTTTGAGATTTTGAGTTATATCAAAACAGGAATTTCTTCCCCACTTTTTAACTTAGTTGTTAACTTCATTAACTTGTTACCTATGGAGTTGAATTCTGGGAACATTAGTTCCTGCTTTTTATGGCAGTATGTTGTGTTTTGTTCAGTGTTTTCATATAAAATGAAGTTTTAAAATACAAGAAGTTCTAGTTTTATGGACATCAATCACTCATACAGAACAAGGTATTAAAATGCTATGATTTAAAAAGTAGTGGATGATAGTAGACCTTTTTTGTTTCTTAGCCTTAAGATGTACAAATAGTACACATGCTGCAGAATGAAAAGGAACATGATTTCTCTGATTAGCAGGATGTGACTTCTTTTCATATTGTCCATGTTAATGTCTTTGTACATTGTATAAATGTGTTGAAACAGCTTTAGGCTGATACTGGTTTAGTTACCACAAAATTCCCTCTTCAAGGCAAACTTCAGTCACATTAGTTTGCAATTGTTTTATTACCAGGTCCACAAACATAATCAAGAAGTATCCTGAATACTGAAATACTGGACATTTTAATGTCAGTTTTTAATGGACCATGTGCAAACAGCCATCTAAAGTTAGTGAAGGTGAAAACTGTATAGCATGACATATGGCGAATAAAATTGATAATATTGGAACAGTAATGAGAGCTATGTGATGCTCATGTATCTATTAATATCTGTATCCACATACACCCCCACGTATTCTAAATATATGTACAGTAGCTCTAACTTTCAGCAAGTAAAATGAGAATTCATAATGCAGTAGAATGGAGAGAACATGAAAATGAAAACAAAGGCAAAGCCACAGTAAAACTGAGGCAATTGGGAGGAACAAAAGAAGAAGAAAAAAAGACACTTATTAAAATTCATTCTATAAAAGAACATTTGTGAATGTAGGGAGCTATTTCCAGAGAGAAAATATTTGAGGAAAGCTCTCGGGTTTTCTGCAGGACATGAAATATCTGACCTTTCATGTGTACTGTGACCATACAGGGTGTCTCTCTAGAAAAAGGGAGTAAGACAGAATAAGGTTTGAGCATTTTAGGATGAAGTAAGAGCATTTTCTTAATATTTCTTATCATGCCCTACCAATGTTAGTCCTAACTCTTTAGAAAATTTTCTGTGTTTACTTTGACCTTGGCTCCATCTAGATGCTTTGGTCATCTTTTCTAGTGTACCAGTCCTTACGTTTATTGACTTGTTGTAAACACTCTATAGGCTACCTCTTTATGTATAATTTCCCTTTTTCCCCAGAACATTCTCTGACAGATTTTACTATAATTCTGAGGTTTCATCCATAGTACTCCAGACGCCCATTCCTTATTTCATTAAGAACACGACTTTACAGGCAAATTCTGCATCTTCCTTCATGCTGGAAATAGGTTTGGAGACAATCTCAATGAGGTCGTTATGAGAAATACCCAGAAAAATCTCATGAGAGATTTTCCAATTCAGAAATTACTGTAAGTACTGTGTTGCTAAGAGGGTAATAGGCCTGTGGAAATAGGTCCTGGTGGGAATGAGATTTAACGTCCATGTTATAGGATAGTATCTCAAACAAAGAGTATGCGTACCTGGCTCAAAGCCAAGAGAGCTTGTTGGGAACATGGCCAGGGCAATCGAAGGAAGAGCCAGGACACTAAGAACAGAGCCCAAGATACAACCAAAAGAGTGAGGGAAGTAGGAAGCCTCAGCAACCTGACACTGGCATGAATCTCTAGCCAAGTCCAAGCTGCGCAGATGTTACATCTATTACACCTGTCATGAGATTGGTCCAGAGAGAAAAGTCCCCTGGGTCCCTCTCCCAAACCTTTTCTTGATGACTTTTTGTTCCTATTCCTGCCTCAATTTCCATTCTTTTCTTGCTTGCTGATCACACCTTTTCAATGTTTGTGCCACATTCTTGTCAGTGCTCATCATATGCATTTCTGATTTAATCACTCCTTGGACACCAGCTCCTCTACTGCTCTTCTTTGTCCTGTGGTTCTCTGAACTCTCTTGTGACCTGTGAAAATCTCACTAGAAATGAAGCAATGTCCCCCAGGCATTATACCTTAGTCTTGCAGAGAGCAATTCTTGCTGCTCTGTGTTGCTACCTCTTTGCACATACACATACAAATTAAATAGACCTTTCCTACAACTTGAAAGTAACTTTTTGGATTTTATCCTCTTAGTCCTTATCAAGTCTCTGTCATCCAAGAACCTCCCTCTTATAGAAAGTATTTTCCATGCTAATTTTCCTTTCTCCTGTGCTAGTTTCCTTCACTGTGTTTTTCCAAGGTGATTCTTGTTATTTTTGGCTCGTGTTACTAATTACTTCAATCCCTCTGTCCTATATCTCTGGCCTCTCTGTTTTTCTTGTCTCTTCTCGATTTAGCATCACCTGTGAATTTCATTAATATGTTGTTTACTCCTCTTTCTAGCTCATTACTGGGAGTATTAAATAAGGCAAGACCCAAGACCAACTCTTAAATATTTACCTGTCCTCCCTATAAGCTCGTATTCTACCATGTGTTTATCAGCCTTGATTTGGTCCTTCATTCCAAACTTCAGACCAAATGAGATATTTTTTGCACAAGAAGGTTCAGCTGAGCTTTTAAAGCATGTTTTTGTGAAACATAGGAAGCAACCTTCTATTCTTATGCTCTCCAGTTTTATGTTAGTGTAACTGTCTGGCTTTGACAGAGAGGATGATCAGATCAGTTGTTGAAAAAACTATGGCTTAAATCCAGGAATATTACATTTATTCTGTTCCATTCATCCATTAATTCAGTAATTCCATTAAAAAGTGCTTGCTTTGTCAGGCAAGATCTAGTCTTTATAAATCCTGCCTCTTACTGCTCATCATTGCATTATTCTTTGCAAATGAAGTGACTATTTCTTAAGACTTTTTGTATTGTTTTTGCCAGGGTTAGAAGCTAATGTAAAGCATTATAATTAGCCAGATCTTTATTCTTCTTTTATGAATGCTGAGTCAGCGCTACATTTGCCTTTCTTTTCAGTGTTGGGAGAAAAAAGGAGTAGTTACCTCTTTCCTCTCTTTAGCACCTCCATGTATGGTGTGTGATTCCAGCTATATGATGGTGCAGCGTGGCCATCACTGCTGCTTCTAAATCTCAAGAACGTCCAGAATAATTTATAATGAATGTTACTGCAGCTTTCAGAGAATCTGAGAAGAATGAGGTGTATCATATGTTTGCTTTCTTAGTGTCTTTGGTTTCAGTTTGTCAATTGGTTTCTGTCAGGTGAAATGCCAAAGGTCTCAAAAAGATGTGCTACCAGTGCGTGAATGTCTAATGCCTATATGTCTATAGCAGAAGATGCAGATATAAATGATCAGGGTATGCTTAGTTTAAACACTGCTAGAATTGCCCCATAATTTCTTCCTGGCATATTCTGCAGTGGCGTTCAAGTTTGAAAGATAAATTAAGCAATGCTTCTGACTTTGCTTTGAATCTTATTACCACATGAGCAATACAACTGTTTTTTCAGTTCCTTTGCTACACTGTACATTTGGCCACTAGCAGACATTCACAAATACAACCTCATTTTCAGTGTAAGATCTTAGCCCAGCCATTGATAAAGTAAAGGAAAGTTGCATTGGTGTAGGAAGGTGAAGGTGTCTAAGAGGCACAGCTGTCTCCCTGGACTGGTTTGGACTAGTGTGTGCTTCAATGTATTTAGAAGAACACCTTTCTCTTCTCCTAAGAGAAATATTAGAAGGCTAGGAGAGCAAGTTTATCCAGAGCTACATGTCCTAGAATCCTAATCTGGGATGTTATGGACTCATCTAAGTACTCAGTTGAAAAAACAAAGTTTACTTTGGAAAACCAGCTTTATCCCCCAAAATAACTTTCAGCATAAGTAATTTAGCCATCTGTTTTGTTGTTGTTCTTACTCGGTGGTGCTGAGCAGAGCTTTGCACTGGTGTACAAAGCTGTGCAAGGTGCAGCTGGGAAAGGGCAAGGGCTTGGGTTTTACAGAGGTTCTATATCTGTGAATACATCATGTTTTGTTTTGAATTTGTGGGTTCTAGACATGACAGACATGTTTTTTAAACCATGGCTTCTTGTTTACCTTACCAGACAACCAGGAAAACCTAGTGATATTACTAAATTATTTTTCCTTTCCTGTAACAGCAAAAAAAAATGCAGTTAGCCACTACAGAGCTCACTAATAATCTCAGGGTGAGAAGCCACATTTAACAGTGATTTAACTAGGATGGAGAAGTGATGGTTTCACTTCGTGTTATAATGTTTGATTGTTCAGAATTGGATTTACATCTTGCTCAGTTGTACCCTGATGTGGGAAGGACAAGGGTATACAACCAAGGGAAGTACCCACTGCAACAGTGTTACCTAAATATATCACTGACTGTCAAACACGGCACACTAGAAAATACACTTTTTTTGTGTCCATAGTCTTTCAAACTGCATATAGAATCATAGAATCGTAGCGGTTGGAAGGGACCTCTGGAGATCACCTAGTCCAACCCTCTTGCCAGAGCAGGATTGCCTAGAGCAGGTCATACAAGAACATGTCCAGATAGGTTTTGAAAGTCTCCAGAGAAGGAGTCTCCACAACCTCTCTGGGCAGCCTGTTCCAGTGCTCTGCCACCCTCAAAATAAAGAAGTTCCTCCTCATGTTTAAGTGGAATTTCCTATATTGAATCTTGTGCCCATTACCTCTTATCCTGTTACTGGGTACTACCGAAAAAAGACTGGCCTCATCTTCCCAACAGCCACCCCTCAAGTATTTGTATGCATTAATAAGACCCCCTCTCAGTCTTCTCTCCTCTAAAGTCCCAAGTCCCTCAGCCTCTCCTCATTTCCATTTAAACCTATGTATATCTCTCTGAATTGAACTACTTATTAATTAGAATCAAAACATTGTGTTGTCCAGACCAGCTCATTGTGCTTGTTTCCTCATTCTGCAGTCAAACTCTAAATACAAGTGAGCTTGTTTTTCCTGGTAAGTGATCAAAGGAAGACCAAAGCAGAATCTGAGTTCAGGCTGTGCAATTTTTGGCTGATCAGAACCAGATATTTTCCTCTGTGTTGAAACCAAGGTCAAAGGAAGTTAACTAACTCGCTATAACATTTCCTTTGCATTATCAATTGGCAGTTCAAGGGTCTCCTCCTAAATCAGAAATAAACTCTCTTTGCAACTGTAGGGCATATTAACCACAGTAATCCTTGCAAAATTATCTTACAGGCAGAAACAGAGAGTCATACACAGACCCTACCTCAGCCTGACAGTCTGCCTGGGAGTTTTTTCTGGCCCACTTGTGTCAGCGGACTTCCAGCTAAGTGGAAGTTACCACAGGATAGGGAGTAAAGTGCAACAAGAGCAGAAGCTGCTTGCACTGTTGCTGTGTTTTTGCATGTACTGCTTTCTCTAAAGAGGTAGTGGGATCCTAACAAAAGCTGGGAAAAAGGATCAGATCTATTGTCAGTCTCCTGCAGTCAGGGGTCTGAGGTGATTCAGAAGTAAGCATCATGAACTATGCAGTAGGCAATCATATGGCCCGCACATTTGGTATTATTATAATCTCTGAAAGTTAGATTGTTCCTCCCTTAATCTTGCTAAGTCACTTAGAGCCCAAGAGATGTGAGTAATCCTAGCATCATAAAACAATATGTATTTTATAAACAGGAAGAAATGTATTTTGGTCAGCAAGTATATTGAAATTTAAGCTTCCAAAGAGGTTATAAACAACAATGCATAAAACAGGATATATCTTAAGATAAGTATATGGCAGCTGCTTATAAAATTAATATTTGGAAAGAACTTCCAAATTATGTTTAGAAGTGGGAACAAGAGTGGTAAAAGTATTTCAAGCTCCACAAATATGAACACTGGTTCAACCAATTAAAAAAACACTAGAGGACTGTGAGTAAAGGAAGAACCTCTAGAAGTTGCTTTAAATGCAACTATACGTGCATATAACTGAGATCACATGAGTACATGTGTAGGGGGAGATACCAAAAAATTTTTAGGGAAAATCAACAGGCAGCACAGTCTCCTGACAGGATTATATTTCCCAGTAAATCCCATGGGTGGTACGAACGCTTGCGCGCCCAGACCGTGACACTGTGAAACCTCTGAAACCTAGTAGAGGCCAGTGACTAGAACAAGGATAAAATGTTTCAGGTAAAATGACTATCAGAAAGTGGACGAGAGTTGATGTTGCTTCCAGAACAAGGAAGGTGAAAATCTTGTAGCTTGGTATACAGTAAACGGTCCACAGCTTAAACTTCCTGGAAATGCCAGTCTGAGCTTAGCCACCAGTTGGACAACCATTTGTCCCACTGGTGTACCTGGAGGCAGTGCCCAGGCTCTGCTCTTAGTGGCTGGGTCTCACACTGAGATGCCTGAAACCAAGTTTGTCTCCAGCAAGGTCAGACTTGGAGAGCTCAAAAAGGTGTCTCTCTCCCTCCCTCTGCCCATGGGGTACCATCTAACTTGCATTCCCATCATGAAGAAGATCCTGTTTACAGTATCCAAAAGGTGGTAGTGAATGTTTTTCAAACAGTGTCCTTCAGACTGCACCTAGAAGAAGCAAGTGCAGAGAAGAAGGGTTCCTGGATTATCTGGAATACTTGTAAGATTTCCTGGGAGAAAAATAAGGCCTCATTTACAACAGGAGAAAATCCTAATCTAAGTCCATGTGTTAACCGACACACAGTGAACATGTTTTGTAATTCCACTGTAGACTGTCACCTGTGGAATTTCTGACATTCACAAACAAAAGGCAACAAACGCACCTGCCCTGTTCCTGTTGCCTCTGCATCAAAGTCAAGCATAGTCTTTGGCACTTCAGAGAGTGTTCATTTGTATCCTCCAGTACCCAAAGACAAAAGGTTTTACTATAGGAAGTTGTACGAGAAAAGTACATTAAAACCAAAGCACAACAGAGGACTCATGCTTTCTGCCACATGTGCTTCAAGAAGCCTACAATGCTTAAAATCTATGAAGACCGAAGGATTAGAAATGCAGTCAGAGCCAACCAAAACTCCAAGAGAGCACTTTGGGTACAGGACTTAAATTTCCCAATGGAAATAGAAGAGATAGAGTACTTTGCTTGTAAAATACAGTCACTAATTGAATGTGATTGGGTCCTGCCACTTAATAAATTACTGTTCATCTGCCGAGGCTTCGTAAGTGTGCGTGTGCATGGTCTTAGCCCTCCCTGTCTGTAAGATTAAAAAATGTGTTAATTTAAACCACCTTCACAGAACTGAAGGTGGTGCATGTTGGTTTTCAGCTCAGCAATGAGCATGTGCATGCTCAGTAACAAGTGGTACCTTGCTGAAGTGCCATGAGCTGTTCACAGATTTCAGATTATACAGTGATAGGTGTACTAGAAGCCGAAGACACCAAAAACTTTCACTGGGCTAAAACCAGTTCAGGTCTATTGATCTGATTCCAGCTGAAGATTGAGCCTACTGCACTTAGAGAACAGAGATACCTACTTTGCCTTCTCAAAAAAAAAAAGCTCAAAATAAGTGGTAATTACAGGCCCCTTTTCTGGCTTTCATTCTAAGACTCTGGAAATCTGGTGAGGGACAAATAGCAAATATTTGGACAGACACAGATTAGTTAGAGTGTCTCAGCATAGGCACACAAAAAATGTTCAAAATTAGCTGTCTTAATCTCTCCTAGGTGAAGAAAGTGAGAATGGAAAAGGGTGAATGTGTGGGCACCCTTCACAAGGACTTCTGGATAGCTTTCAATGCCCGCTCAGAGAGTAATCTGTAAGGTTAACAAATGAACACTGATGAAATGTTTAGTTGGTTTGCTAACAGAAACCAGAGATGGTAAATGGGATGGAGGGGTAGAGAGAGACAGTGGGATAAGAGTGACAAGTGGCAATATGTTGAGCCTGTTCTGTTTCTGCTATATATAGAAGATAGCAGTTATCTTACAGAAGGAAATGTAGAACAAGATGTGCAGATTTGGAGATGACGTGGCACTGACAACCTGAAAAATACCATCCATAAAGGAAGTAAGTTGAAGGTGCTAAGAAATCTGCCTTATGTTTAGGATATGAGGGATGAGCAGGCAGTGCAAAGCAAAGATGGAGAAATCTGAATATGGTGATGGAAACTGTGTTCATTTGCTCATTTGAAACCCTGATTTTGTTGCAGGGCGGTGGCTGGGAAACCAGAAAGGTTACTGAGGGAAGGAAGTCCAGACCAGAATAGATCACCAGGACACATTGGGTGAACATCCTTGGAGTCTTTAGTCACATGCAGAAATATGCCAAGTGGTTTTCCTGTAGTGCCAACGGTAATGAGAGGTGCAAGAGCAGCACCGCACTGGAGGCTCGGCAGCCCCTAGGCCGCTGGCATCAATACTTGACAAGAAGCTGAGAATGCATTTCAGCTGGCCACAATGGGAACCTGAAATTGTGTAGATAATGCTTTCAATGCTTTTTCTGGGATACCAGCGTTTTAGGACATTTTTCACCTACACCGGACCATATATAAAATACCATGTATACATTGCTTAGCTGGAAAAATGGCTAATATTCCCTTGAGTGCATATATGCCCTTTGCATGAGCTGTGTGCCCCAGTATAATTTAATCTGACTCCACTGTCTTGAAATCACAAATATTATTTCTCTACAGCTCAAAAAATCTGAAGTGTATCCAAGGCTTCAGTTACAAAATTATTGGAGTGGAGAGATTATCACTCGAATGTGTATGAGATCCAGAGACGTACACATGACACATCCAGCCTACACAGCTCTCCCATTCACACTGCAGGGCTTTGAGCTCAGAGACAAAGCCTGGAAACTCCTGGGGAGACTTGGCAGTGACACTGAAAAGGAGGATGGGAGCAAT
>JAVSBS010015308.1:55609-80494 GCA_033124195.1 Coracias cyanogaster | reverse complement strand
TCCTTTAAAACGGATATTAGTGGTCAGTCCAAACTGGGTCACACCATCTGAAGGAGGGGGGAAAAAAGACAAAAGATATTATGTTAGTTTGAGTTGATACTTAGGTGTGTTCTTCGAGAGTCCTGCAGGAGAACAGACATCCCCAGCAATATATTAATATGTTTTATTTGCTGTATATTTTTACTAAGACAATTACAAACATTATGAGTGAACGAGATAAATGCTTATGTTACTGGTAACAATCCAGTCTTATTTCCTTTTTCTGTCCTAGCATGTCAGTGGCAGAATCTGAACACATTTAAACTGTCATTGTAAACCATGTAACTCAGTTCTGTGACAGAGGAAATTAAGGGAAATGGCCGGCTGGCAGCTTGCTACCTACAAATGGTGTATGATGCACACATGCAGATCTCCAGCTTCTCAAGCTATTTATCCACAGAATAAGAAAGCAAAAAAAGGCCCAAATGGATGCAATTCTCAGCCTTAGCATCATGAAAAAGCCAGTTCTTCAGTACGAACTTCAGGTGTCATCTAAGGAATGGTTTTGAGAGTTTTCAAGCATTCTGATTTTATTTTTTCTTACTGATAGTAAAGCCAGGGATTTGAGTACATCTCTTCCACTAAAGAATGAGAGGATAGAAGTGAGAGCTGGTTTGACTGAGAAGCTGTAAATACTTCTCTCAACTGCTTGAAATTCATGGCCCAACTCGGTTCTCGACGTTTTTCCAAGTGAAAAAGTGGCTACAGGGATGGACTCTGATACAAATCTATGTGACTGACAGAGAAAGGGCTGCAGAAATAACTTCACACAGTAGAGGACTGACTGGCCATAGCATTATGCTGCTTGACAAGAGGATGAGATGGCTGAATCCATCCATAGGGAAGAGGGATAGTACAAAATAACAAATGGCTTTTATGGGTTGCCAGGAATTTATATCCTTGCCCACACTCTGATGGCAAAAAGTTTCTGTGCACAGGAAATTCTCCACCAGCTAATACTGGCTGGTTTACAACTGTTTTCCACTGTTTATGCAACCAGAAGAAGCCTCAAGAAGACTGGAAAAATGCAAACGCTTACTTAATTTTACAAAGTCCCGTGATACTGTGTTTTAATTTGTGATGAGGCTGTCTAGGTATTGGGAATCTGAAAACAAATATTGGATGAGCTAGACGAGACAGCAAGAGAAGTGTGAGGTGTTTAAATGTGCATGTGGGTTTATTAAATCATTTCATATCTTCCCATGTGGCTGAACCCAGGAATATCGCTTCAACGTGATGTAAGTGTAAGCTTGTTTTGTACAGATTGTAGTGTTACTTCCATTTGTTTCTCTTGACATACAGTCCAGAATGAAATAGTAACTCCATCTGCAGTTTCTTTAGTGCTACCTTCTATGCTAGAATCCTGTTTTGTTATAAAAAGCCTGTCACAAAGCTGTTCTCCTTTTTGCACAAAGTTTAGTCCTTATCAGTAGTCACTACGGCTGAAGCACAACTCTCCTATCTTAGTATCAAGAACATTTTAAAAAATATTCTGAAGTTTGAGAGAAAAGGCTTTTGAGATGCATTGTATCACACATTAGAATGGGAGGAAGAACAACTTCCAGAAAATCATTTAGGAATTAACTCAAGAGGCATCTTGCCATTGACCTCAGCATGCACTGGAGCAGACTCATACTGCAAACATACTTAGTGTTTTCGCTTGCAAACTAGAGGGAAACTTTATTATAAATGAAACAAAATTGGCACTTTGCAACCATCTTAACTGTGTTTTTGGAAAGTAAACTGCTCTTAGATAAATTTATTGATTGTCTATGAACAGATGAATATTAGCATTCATTATCAGCTTAGTGGAAGATGAAGCTAGCTACAGAGCTCAGGCCAGTTCTGGATCCTGTTCAATTACCTCTGCGTGAAGCAAGGTCTCGCAAGGGCTTCCAGCATACTGAGTAGCAAAGTTTGATTTTTTTTTTTTTTTCCCCTCCATGAAAAACCACCAGAACCTGAGCAAAGCCATTAATCAGAAAGAGGTGGTGTCCTGTCACCTCTCTGTGCAAGCTGTTGTCCACATTCCTTAGATTCTCAGGTTTTACGGCTGATTTACACACACAGTGCCCTGCCCCTGACCACTCATCCCCCCCTCCCCCGGGCTTGTAATACATATATTACACATATATGTAAGATACGTATATACATATAATACATATGATACAAATATGGACAGTCTTACCCATCATCTTTGGCATTAGTCCTAATGGCATTTAAGACATTACCAAGCCAGTGTTGCTGGAACATAAGTAAAGCATCATTTGTATATTAAATACTCACCAGGATATCCTCCGACAAAGACAGGGTCATTAGTGTCTGCTGAGGTTGAGGCCCTGTTTGGGCTATTACCATCCACCTGTCTGTCATCCACAGTCAGCTCTAAACGGTGTTTGAGCTTGTTTGCAAGAACCTTGTGCCACTGACCATCACACAAGCTGCCTGGTGCATCAGGCTCATAGACAGCAGAGAACCGGCCTGCACCATTGTCAACATGAAACATCACCTGAAAAGTGTGAAATGGAAGTCAGCTAGTTCTCTCAAAACAGTTCTGCAGTTCTTTTTGAGCTTTTTGTAAAATTTAAACTCAACACACTTTCACTGCACACACTAAAGCTCTAATTTAATACCAGACTCTAGGTTGATTGCTGTGCCTCTGGGATCTGGGTTATGCCACTGAGATAGATAAACACTAGTGGAAATATGCAAAGTTGTTGTCTAGATTGTAGTTTTTATTTTTCCTTGTCTTAGTTTTGGGGTGTTTCACACACAGCCCCTCCCCGCTAAGTCTTTTATAGGGATAGATTACTGATTTTCCAGACTGCGAAATGAAAGATAAACACAAGAAACGAGTATAATTGATGACAAAGCCTTTCCTCAAAACCTTTCATATTCTCACCAATTTAAGTCCTGATGTTACAGTTTTAGGGAACTCAAGTGTTACAGAATCTTTTAAAATAGCTTTGTAAAAGTGTAAGAGATTCTTGAGATATGGGAAGTGGCAAGTGCTGCATAAAAGAGAGCCCTGATATCGACAGAGACACTTTGAGATGATTGGGATAGTAATATTGCATTTAAACTACCTGTGCTTTCTAAAATCAGTCTCTTTATGAAGCCAAAATGCTTTGCTACTCACTTTTCCATCTACTAATTCGATGCCAAGCCCATCCATTTTCTGGCTGCTGACTCCTAGGAGAACACCATTCATTCGTGTTGTACGGAATTCAAATTCCACGAGCAGGTCTGTTCCCACTTTGTATGCACCAACTTGGAGAGAAAAGGGGAAGCATAGTAAAATGAAGAAAAGCATTTAATACATTATTCCTAATAATCACACAAAGTACGTTGCCAGTAATGCAAGGTAACTAACTCAACACTTTTAATGCACTCCATTTCATGTGAAATCATGTAAGTAACTGTTACGGTGGCTGTGCTTAGTGTAAGACCTTGCTAAAAAGTCATACAGTCTATCCCTAGGCAAGATAACTAAAAATAATCAGCAAGAATTTCAAGTATTGGTCTCACTTTGCCTCCAACAAACTAGAGTTAGGTAGCACTGGAAGTTTCTGAAAGCAGCATCACTACTTTCTCTGTTCTTTGCCTGTCATCAGAATTGCTGTTCATTACCTGCTTTGGCAAAGCCTGTTCCATCAAAGTATGTTCCTTTCTGTGCAGTGACAAAGCATTTTCCAACATTGAAGCTGGAAGTTGGATTATCCAGGTCAACAGGTGATTCCGTCATTTTAAAACTTCTGATGCAGCCATCAATGCTGTAGGTGATCTGCAGTCAATATATCAAACAAAATGTAAAATGTGCAAAGCAAGCTGAAATGCTCTGAATAATGGCCTAAAGTATGTCATCAAAATGTACCTTTCCTCTGCTTCTCTGCTGGATTTATGGAGCTGAACAAAACTTGAATTTTACATGGCTAATCCTTAATATCTGATTGTAATTGGAATATAATCTCAGTCATACTGAGGGTGAATTACGTTACTTTTCAGGGATGTGATCTGAGTCACATCTATTTGGCTTAATGGAGGGGACATAAAATAATACACTGCATAATGAAACATAGCAAATGACATCAGCAATGCAGGAATTTAATGGCCTATGCTTTGCCTTTTTAATTGACTAGGTTATGGGGTTTGTGAGTAGATGAAGATATAGTTCTCTGGGCTGCTGGTAATTTTACTAGGGCTTTTATTTTTTTCCCCCTTTGATCACTTTACAATGGGCCTACTGTTGCATGATAAGACAGAGCTAATGCAGGTATATAGCAACTAAAATGAACAAAGCCCCTACATAAAGGTTGCTGACTATACATAGTTCTTAACATAATAACTGTATACGGACCTGATGACCTCTGTGACAAGGACCACTGTGTTGGCCAGAGAGGCAGGTGGTGGTGGGGTAAGTGCTGGGATACAGGGAGGCTCCTGTGCAGGGCAGCAAACTGCAACTCTAGTTTGGCTTCTGCACCGAGAGCGCATTACTGTGACTCTGAGCGGGTGGTGTGTGCACGCTTACTTAAGCTGGCGGTGTGAGTGAGATCCTGCCTGGGGCAGGAGAGAGGGGCTGCCGAGGCTACACCCCAGGTTTCCCTGGGTGTGATCAGCGCATCCCAGTGGGACCTCTGAAAGCCACTGGCATCTCCTACAGAGCTCTCCCTTTTCTCTCTGAGGTGTGCAGAAGCTGCATTTTGGTTCTCAGCTTCAGACAAAGGCTTTGAACTTTGACTTAGAATCAGGAAAATTTACCCTGATATCAGTGGGACATCAGAGGAAAATGATAAATGTATAATTTGAGGAAACAAAATAAGACATTGTAATAAGCAATGCAGTAGGAAGGGAGGAAAATAAAAATAAAATACAGTCTAGAAATATGTACAAATACAGAAAGGCACATCTGCAGAGCCAGTCTTGGCTCTGCACACTGCTGCTCTAACAATACCCTGACTAGTAATTTGAAAGACTATCCAAGTAATTTCTTTGCTTGTAAATAAAACTTGAATATACTGTGGAATTATATAGCTTATTACTGCTAAATACACCTGTACAAAATTTTGACGAGAACTTGAGCAGTATCAGTGAGTTAATTCAGTTCTGAGCTGAGCAATGCTGCCAGATTCTTCATAAATAGACCTTTTTCTAATTTCTCAGTGAAAGTAACCTCCGGATCAACAAGTCTTGTTCTCAAAAAAAGAAAAACTCCACAAAAGAAAACAAATCTTGCCATCTTCACTGTGAGAATAAATCACAGAAATGCAAGACTTGTAGACAACTTGATAATATTCTCTAACTTTAAAATTTCACTTTCCTCATGGAAAATCAAATCTTGTTATGCTTTAGCATGGTAACAGGCAATATAACCTCTTTTGCTGAAAGCAGAGTTTTGAGTACTTAAAATATGACATCTGTTGAAGCCAAATTGGTCTTCTGCACTGAATAGGAGGCCATCCCACCTACAGTTGCATATTAGTGTCTAAAAAAGGCTAATATGTGTTTAGAAGAAAGCCCTAAATAAGATAATATATCCTTTCAACTTACTGTGTTTCAGAGCCCTTATATGAAGCCTACTACAACACAACACTCTACTAAGACATCATGGGGTGTATTTTACTGAGAATGAGTGAAAGGCAAGCAGCAGTTTTTATCTTCTGTGAATGACATTTGAAGTCATAGCTTCATTTAAATCCCAAAGCACGTTAAGACTGTCAGGATCTGACATAACTGTTATTGCCAGACTGAGCCATTTATCTGCATGGTTTCCCTCCACTACTTCTGGCAAGGAGCAATAGGTAAGGATTTAGTGTTACCTTTCTCCTTAGATTAGTATTCGTAAATTGCACATGTATTTCAAAGAGCGTAATTTGATAGTATTAGGAATTATATTTTGTGGCTAGTTAGTTAAGTATTGCTTTTGTTTCTCCATGCCTCAGATCTGGTTCAGTAAATCCAAATGATCAGTAGATTTGGCTTAATTTGGGCTTTCTGCAAAATCCATAATTTGCTGAGAAATATGATTCTGCAGATCAGTTTTCTTTATGGAACATGACTCTCAGAGTGGTTACTCTTCGTTCACCATCCGTGAGTTATTATAGGGACTTATTTAAGCAAGACCTAGGAATTCCTTTTCTGTATTATTTTGTCTGCCCAAACTGGTAGACTCTTTCCTGTCTATATAGACTAGTATTTGCCATTCCATAACCATCTTACTACAATGGTATTTACTCGTGCAGTTTCTTTGAGAGTCTGTTTTGTTTCCTTACCAGGATTTCACTTTTGTCTCCCTTTTACCAATTCAGTATAACCACACTGAACGAGCCCTGACATAGCGGCTACTGACATTCCAGCTTTTTGGCCAAACTGTGCTGCACCATATGCCTAATTTGTTGTTTGCTGTAATTAAATTCACTCAAGTTCTGGCTTCTGCTGTGAAAGAGCCCTCTGCATAGAGTGAAAAACAATGCAGAGAAGAGGATTTTCTTTGCTTCTGATACTGGCATACCTCAGCTGACATGGGCTTGTGCAGATTCACTTATCAGCCTGGGTGACCAGTTCATTGCACAAAGTTTAGGTCAAAATGATATTCACCTCTCTGGGCTCTCCATTTGCCAAGGTTTATTCTGTGACAGCATGGAAGCTGGGCATTTAGACTGAAACAGTGATATATGAACAGTGATATAATTGATATACAAACATTTGATTTGGAAATAGAAAGAGGATAACAGAGTTTTCATGGCCTTACCTCAACTTACATTCTCTCCTAGTTTAGTAAGAACACAAAACCAATTACTACAGTAAGCATGGGCACTTTGTCCAGGGTAATTTTGGCTAAATTCTGCTGTCCCTTTTAGGAGACATTTTCACTGTTTATTAGCATTTACTGCTAGATGAATTACTGCCAAAAGAAAGGCCAAATAGTATTCAGGACCTTATGTTCTAGTTGTGCCATGATACAAGTGGATACATGTGTATGGATCTTTCTACTTTTCCATTACAGTAACTAATTCTGCTATTTCTAGTTTTTTGCATTAACTGGGTTCTGAGTCAGATCCTTCCACTGGAAGAATGTAGTGTACCTTCAGTAAGGTCCAATCTATCCATATTCTTGAGCAGTCTGAGGGAAAAGCCAAACAAAACAAAACTGGGAAAACATTGGTACCAATCAAGACATACTTAAGCAGTATAAGACAACTTAAACAAACTTGCTTACTGGACCAATTCTTCTAGTTGTGTAGTTAATGGGCAATCCTCCAACATAGAGCATTCCTACAACATCCAATATATCGGCCTTCCTGGGGCTAACAGTCCTGTTTGAAACGCCATCTACTATAAGGTTTCCTTCTTGCTTCGTTCGAATTACTTTTATCTAAAAGACACACAAATGCCATACAATTACAGATAGTTTTCTGACAACAAAGCATTTCCAGAATGTACCTAGCCTTACAGTCCAAAATATATAACAATAAAGGAGAAAGTACTAGTAAGAGTGGTTAGCAGAAGTACCGTGGCAGCAAGTATGGGTAATGTTCATGGAACAGAGCTCCTGCACAAGGTTTTGTGCAAACATATGACTGCCTTTTAATTACGTCTGGGTCAGGAGGCATCATGACTATTATTTATTAGAATTACTGAAAGGACTTCGGGTTCCTTTAAAAAACTTCACTGTTGCTATCATGGGTGTGCCACAGTATTGTTTTTCCTGGGTATCAGACAGCAATTTTAAGTGCTAGGAATAGTAAATGCTGAATGTTAATGGCACCATTTGCAAATCTTTATTGCAGCACATGTTGCAGACAATACTGAGTTTATGATTTCACTAGTTTGGATGTGCCTCAGATCATAGTTCATGCCAGAGTAAATACAATTCCAACTATGTTCTGTTGGTATTATGGCTTCTGTTCAGACAAATGGGCTGTGAATCACATAGAGGAAATGCAATTGCTGAAGACTTGATGAACTTCTACCCCAACAACGATAGGCAAATTTCTTTCCAAAGGTTTACAGTGAAGTCTCTACAAATCAGTATAATAAAGGTTCTGCATTAAAAAAAGGATAAAAGTAAAATGCAATATGTATATTAGCAGATATCTAAACAGCACAGTACTTAGCTCACCAGAGTAGCAAAGAGACAACCAGCATTTTTCTTTGGCTTTTCTTTAACATAGCTGCTTCTGCTTCAGTGGGGCAGCACATCTGTCGTGCAATGGGAATGACTGAACACTGAGCAGAGGCGGCTTGAAGGTGAGGGACTGTACTTGGTGTTTACAGACAACTCTAAGTTTGAGATGGACAATTACACCTTGGATAGAAGGAGGATTTGTTGAATGAGACACGAACTGGGAACAGACACTCTTACAGATGACCTGAAGAGATAGCAGCAGCCTGATGTGGTTTCTGTAGGCCTGATGGAAATGCTTTAATCAACAATTTCAATGCTGTGGTCTATTCTTAAAGAAGTTGACAGTCCTCCCCCCTCACCCCCCCTCCCAAAATCGACTTTCTTGTGCTTTTCAGGAACTGTGACTTTGGATTTTATCTCCATTCTCTCCTTCAAAAATAGGATCTAAAACAAGGATCCCTCTCTCACAGAGTGCCAAGCTGCATGCCCAAAGAGTGCAGTCTTCCTTTAAGATATGTTTGGTACAGTTAGTTCTCTCAGAACGCAGAGAAAATGGCTAAGAGAGCAAAAAACATCTCTTCTGTATTAATAAAGGGTCTAGCAGAAAGGGGCCCTTGTCTACTAACAATGCTCCTAAGTGTTATATAAACCAGATAAATGGCTGCAACTTTATTTTTTCCTGTTATGAAATACCTTGGTAAAAAACATTTGCTATCATCAAAAAGTTCACAAATAAAAATCCAGTGAAAATAAAAATCCTGCAGAACAGGGTGGGAATGGAGCAGAGAGGGACTAAGGCTGACTGTGAAGAGGGTTTCACGTAAGCAATTCAAGCGTAACAGAAAACGCAGTTAGATTTTTTCTTACTTAGTGATAGAGATGTGGATGGTGACTTTCCAAATATCTGTCCAAAATTTAATGTCTTCTACAGTATGTAGCTTGAATACATAATTACATGTATTCTCTTCTTCTCTGTATTGGTGCCTTAAAGCATGTTACCTAATGAATACACTATGTATCTGTTGTCCTTGGCCAAGTGAATACTAAACTTCATGGTTGTTATATTATCCCTTCCCTTACCATCCAGATCCCACAGGCATTGTAAATAAATGCTTCCTCTCATAAAGTCACAGAAGGGGCTGCCAAATACATCCATGAATATCATATTTATTCCCTAATGAATTGAATTAATAATGCAGGGAAGATTTACTTAAATGTTACTTTGTTTTCCTTTGTTCTTAGCATTATGGCTGAACAATGACATAATTAACACAGAAACAACTGGCTTTAATGATGTATTCGATCACCATGAGCAGATACTCAACAGAGCCCTATTAGGCAGGAAGGAACATTTTCTGCAGTTCCTTACAATCCATGGGACATAATCTAAATATGTCCATAAATACGTGTTTCCTGAAGGACAAATTTCAAAGGTCAGCACTAACTTTATTTTTAGTGTAACATGTAGTGTGAATTTAACAGTGAATCTGAAAGCACAAATTTTGCAGACTACAGAAAATCCTAGCTGTAAATTTTAGCTTGTATAGACTACATTTTGCAAATATCTTAAGGCAAAACAAAGCTCACTCTTTGCATTACAAAGAATAATTTTGCATTAGAGACTATTATACCTTGTGCCATTGGCCATCATTTATTTTGCTGGAAATCATTGTATTGGTGTCTCCACTCCCCAGATCATAGCTGAAGTAAGGCAGTCCATTCTTTATCTGAACTGTAGCAAAATCAGCATGGTTGATGCGGGCCATATAAAACAGCAAGCCAGAATCAGCTGTTGTTCGGATTTCAAATTCAATTGTAAGTCTGGAAATCAAACATACAAGAAAAAAAGCAACAAAGAAAATTATATTCGGAGTCAGACAGTAGACAAATTAATCTGTTTTACCTTTTTGTGTTCATCTGGAAAAAAAATAACTTTACAGTTAGTGGCATATTTTACTTGCCAATCAGTTTAACAAAAATAATTTGGTTATATGTGAATTGCATTTCACACATATCTTATCCCTGACATGTTAGTGTTCATTAGTGCCTTTGCTGGAGAAATACAAAAGTGCAACCTTGCCATAGAATTTCAATATATAATTCTCAGCTGCAGGTGTAGTTGCTAGAAAATCCCAGGGCTTGTAAAATTCCAGCGGTGTTATCTGTCATCCACACACATAATGCTCACAAAGAGGAGTTGTAGTGACAGCTGGCAAATGTTGAGTTTCTAATGAGTTGTATTGCCTGAAGACTGGTTGCAAAACTTTTAAAGATACAGAGAGAAGAGTTTACAATCTGGATATGAAACATTCATTCTGCCTTCTCCCAGCAGAAAATGGGGGTGTGTCTAAGGAGTTCTGCTGACCCCTTGGATAAAGTGCTAATGCCAGAAATCTCTCCTACAGCAAAGAACCTGGAAAGAAATGATTTAGATTATCTAGATGCTAACATTGCACCAGCAGCACGTCACTAACGTAGCCCAAGCTGAGCTGCAAAGTCAGCACCTGAAAGTAGCTGAAAGGTGAAAAATCAGTGCATGAAAATGATCAGGCCAGGATTCTTATTTCAAAAGAAGATGGGCAAGGAGTGTAGGACTTAATTTCTCTTAATTATATTCCTAGTTTTCTAAAATTAGCATATACAAAAATATGCAGTACAGCATCTTTATAGGTAAAAATATGGGGAAGGCTGATGGACTTGTAAACTACGAGGCATCAAAAATGCTTAGTGGTGCGACAGAGTGCATTTGTTAATGATCACGTGCCTTCGCACCAAAAATGAACAATTAACAAGTTATAGCTTCACAAATCCACTAAAACCAGCTGTATTTTTATAAGTAGCCCTTGGAATTCCTTTACATATCAACATTTAGTTGTACATATTGTTATACATTGGAAGGGCAATGTCATTTTGTCTGTTTACTGTGCAAACTTGATCTTAACTGTCAGAGGAAAGGCAAAAAAAGGTTTGCTTATTACAAGAAATTCTGAAGCTACTGAACCAAGAAACTTTCTTCTGAAAAAGCAACCTATGAACTCTGTTGTATGAACTGGTTCCATTCTTCTGTTTGTTTTCCTGCAAATCCGTCTGGGATCTGTGAGTGTACAAACCTTTAAAAAGAAAGAGGCAAACTGGTTGTGTGAGAGCTACTTAGGTGGGCACTTCATTGCCTAGATTATATTCTTTAATGCTTTTTAAGTTTGCTTAATAAAATGAATTAGCCATGGGATTTGACCTTTTTCAGATTATGCCCATAGTTTTGGGAGATGATTTTGAGAATATTAGGAAGGGCAATTTACTTTGACATTATTCCATCAAAACTAATTGCAGAAATAAACAATATACCTGTTTTTCACTTTGGTGTCATCAAATGCGACTGCAATGTGGCTGTTCCTTGAAAGACCAAATTGCTTGCCACCTTCCAAAATGACTGGTTCTGTGTCAGCAGCACAGGAGTCCTGCAAAATATACGGCAATCGTATAAACGTCATATTTTGTATCTATCTCAGCTGGGCACCTGCTGTAAGTCTTCCAGCTGCTCAGGACTGAGAATATTCCACCTAATCTAGACAGTGGTCCTGCAATTTTCCAGTGTGTTGGTGCCTCATCACAGCAGCTAAAGCTATAAACCAGTATGACAGGAACTTGGTGTAAAAGCAGAGCTCATTAAGCTGGCTGTAAAAGCAAATAAAAGTAATATATGAACATTGCTGCTTTCATGCCACCAGTGGACATTTACAAGAGTCTTAAGTGATTTCCAGGCAGCTCAGTGTACTCTTAGCTCACATAGCCGAGTTTTACACAGCAGGATGCCCTCTTACAGAAATGAAGCAAGACTTAAGCAAGTTTTAAAGAGATGCTTTGCTGACAACTTGAAATCTGGTCATCTTAGAAACAATGAGGTAAAAGTAGTTTCAGATCCTGCACCTGTCAATGAGTCCTCCATATTATTTTGTTACATTGTTTTGCAATTGTATTCTGTGTTTAATGTTGTTTCCCCTGGTGCTGTTGAAAGCTCCCCGCCAAACAATAAGAGAAGCCGAATAACTGATGGATAGAAGTAACAACTGTTAAACTCCCCGAGTTGTCTATTGTAGATACATTACCCAGGGGGTAAAGAAAGAAACCCCTCCCTGTCTGTTCCACTTCTATTAATCCTAAAGTGGTGCGACAATGGAAGGTAAAATATCTCTGCCCAGTATAATTTTCTCTCTTTAATTTCACCAGGTCTTTTAATCTCTGGCTTTAAAGCTCTTGTATTGGGGTGCCTGGGGCAATGCAAGACCATGGTAATTACCAGCTCCTGCTCATGTCTAGCTTTGCCTCCCACTGAGAGTATTGTGAAGAAACTACTCAAAGGATCTAACACAACACAATATCAGGACAATACTGCTGGGAAAAAAAAAAAAAAAACAAAAACCAAAACAAAAAACAACAAACAAACCACAAACTTTGATAGCTACAAGCTCTGTTTTTAAGCACTGTGGCTGATATCATTTTGGATTGGCGACAGTCTCTTATTTGAGCCCTGACTCAGCAGGGACCTGCAAAGCACAAGGTGCGGTGCTTTGCTGACAAAGAGCTCTTTCTGTGAAACATTTCGAAAATGTCATGAGTGACTCATCAGGCACTGAGATTTCAGCAGCAAAGAAGAAATTTCTTTCCCCCTCTCACTCAATTTTTCAGTAGTGTTATATTTTTTGCTTTCACATGTCACAAAAATCTTCACAACAGTATAAAGCACTTCTGAAAATTAGTTTTCTACAATGAATGCTCTGGTTTGAATATGACAGAGTAGAACACCATGCATTACGGCAAGTACACATCATTGTGCAATGGGGGCATAAAACAGGGAAAATTCAGCAGGACAAAACAGATTTATGAATGTGTGATTGCAGTCTTCCTGTGATCATCACATAATAAAAAAATCCTATTCCCCTAATGCTGGGTAAAGTTTCTAATTATTTTAAGCTTTACAGGTTTATCTACAAGTTTAACAAGTATGTTAACAATACTGTGTATATAATACTTTCAATAGCATTTGGGCTTGCTAAAATTTGAATATAGGGGCTAACTTCTGGTACTAGAACAACAGGAAAGAATTGGAAAATACACTAACACACACACTTTTCTGTGGCACACTTTTACCTATTACATGGTAAAATAGCATATTCTGACAGTGAATTAAACCCTAGGCTGGTGTTTATTAGGAAAAGGTCTGGCCCTGGCACTTCAGCTGCTCCCCAGCATCAGCAAACACTGCAGTTTTTCTTAAGTCAGCAGGAGGACTGTAAGGAAGGGCAAGGAGTGGGGGAGTGTCCCAGACACACTGTGATGGTTGGAATCATAGCAAGTATACACCAATTATTTACTGGTAAATACTGATTGATAATAGTCAGCATTCATTAGGTTCATGTGGAAATGTCAGCAAAAGGAAAACAAAATCAGTAGGCCATGCTTAAAAAAACTTCCAGGTTTTATTCAGAAGCCCGTGTCTGCTTTCACTTTACCTAAGGAGAGCCAGGTTTACAGCCTTCAGGAGACTGTGAACTAGGCATGGATCATCAGCCTATATTAAAATATCCCAGCTTTGTTTTTTCAGTAATGGCCTTAAGGTGCCCAGAGTTTAATTCTGGCTGTTTAATAATCTCCCATATTACCCAAGAACCTCAAGACCAAACTCTTCAGCTGCGCTTTACTTCAGCCTTGTCAAATGACAGGGACTTGACTGGTAAGTCAAGAAGCCAAGTATGTATCTCAGTGGAAATGAAGAACAGAAAAGCCCACTGGAGAACTGTCACACATTCTCTACAAACAATGTTGTATTAGCAATTACAATGAAAGTAATTAGGGGGAAAAGGGAGCACCATTGAAGCAGTCCCCACAGTTCCCTGAATAGTATTAATGAAACAATGAAGTAATGCATGGAGAAATAGTGGAAGGTACCGTAATGGAGTCAGAGGCAGAAGTAATGCTGGCACTCTTCATTTCAGTGGCAAGCGAGTCCTGAGAAGTAGTGAATAACATGAGGCAGAAGCAGCAGTTACTCAACATTGAGAAACATTTTGGCACCCATAACAAGCAGCATCAGCAGACTGGTGACCAGTGTATTTCCCAACTGTCCTACTTCTCAGTCTTGTCTAGAAGTAGGTTTCTTCATTTGGGATTAAACTCCCCTCCTCTTTTACATGCAAATGGATAATAGAGAAAAAAAAAAGTCCTAAAAGGACTTAAGTAGAACAGATACCTTATTTAAGCCTATTGTGTGGAAATAACATTTTTTCTGCTGTACCTTTTCCATATGCAGTCCTTCTACACTAAGCTTCTGTATAATTAACTATCATATGAGTGCTATGTCATTATTAGAGTGTAATTACTTATTCTGTTCCAACATTCCCCAGAAAAATACTTTGGAGAACTTAAAGCTCTTTGGAGAGCTAAAAAACTATCTAAAAGCTTGCCTTATTTAAAATACTTTCAAGTCTTCACAATATAAAAACAGTTTCATTTTTTCCAAGACAGAAGGTGGAGTAATGGTGTTTTATTTAGATTTTTATTTTGAACCCTTGTTTCAAGTTATCAAGACTCTAGATATGTGATATATAAAACACACCTAGTTACAATGGGACTAGTTTCTGGTATTAATGAGTAGATCTATTCCTCTCAATCTTGCTATTTAAAAGTTAGTGCTTAAGAGTCTTAGAAAGTGTGGACTTGCTCTCTCATGCCCTTCTGTGTTTTTTTATTTTTTTTATAATGCTTTATCAAGGGATAATACGACTGCACTCTTTCACAACAGTGAGCATTAAACTGGATAACCCTTTTTACCTTGTTGTTGCTTGGTTTCTTATCTTTCTGTGGCAGCCTTACTATACTGCAAATTTGCTTAACTTTCAACTCTAAACAGAAAGATGCATTGGAGCCCTCGTGTTACAACTACTCCACCTTGTGGGAATGAGTAAAAAATGCTGCCCTACAGCATTAAAAGGCCAATATATGTAATTCTGGGGCTGGAGGCATGCCTACCTTGACCCCAAGGCTCCCATTTCAGATACAAGATGGCTGTGTAGAGACTTCAGTAGTGCCTGAAAAGTCCTTCTAGATGAAGTTGTGCCATATCTACCTGGCCAGTGAAGGTGGCCATGAATCTCAAATACGAAATTAACCCTAATGAGTTAGGGGTTTTGGCCTACTTGTGTACTGGTTTTTTTTGTAGGAAAACATTGTTACAAATTTTACCCATGTCCAAGGAAAACCAGATATGAATTCTGAAAATGGGTCGGGTAACAGGGAGTGAATGTGATAATGAATTCAGGTTCCTTTGTCTCTAACTGACAGCCTTACAGCCAAAGGGCTCACTGAAAGAAACAACTTTTTTTTTTTTTTTCTCTTTTTTTTGTGGTCTTCATGCAATTAATTGATAATCTTAATCTCTGGGTCACACAGAAAAATAATGAGGAGGTGTGAAATGGGAATGAAGATTAAACCCAACTCATTATGGGAGCAACTCCTACTGGTTGTTAACTTCTCAGAACTGTCTTATTATGGTAGTATAAATTACGGTAGTGTAAATAGGCTCCTAACTGGGAAATATGCAGTCTTTTCACACTGTTTGGAAACCTCATCCATACTGAACTATATCGTGCACAAACCCGTGGGTTGTATGCAGGTGTAGCAAAAGGCAAAAGAATTCCCCCATAAGAATATCTTCCAGTGGATATATTATTCAGTTTAATATTCAGATATCTATACGCATCTTTTTCTGAGCAGTAAAATGTTGCATCAACTTGTAAAACTGCTACACTTGTGACAGAAGATGTTTCTTCTTAAATGTCATTGTATAAGACTGCTTGCCCACTACCTTGTTATTTAAGATTTCTGGCAACAACTGTTGAGTTCAATTTAGCAGTGACTAGGATTTCAGTTCTTAAGTTTGTAAGTCTTCTGACTAAAGCTGTAAAATAGCAGTGGAGGAATTGCCGTATCAAACAGACCTTTCTGGCTTAAGTGTTTCTCCATCCAGTCACTGACATGGCTGTTATCATGCGCTTCAGAGAACAGCACAAGAAATATCATAATGACATGGCTTTCCTGTAGGAAAATTTCCCTTCCAACCTCAATCAGATATTGCTTGGCTTATATCCTGAAGTTCAAGGGTTTAAGGCTAAGCATGCAAGCCAAAGGGAACTCTACTGCTATATTGTTATTTAAATTACTGTTGTCATAATCCAAGCAAATTACATCAACCAGTGTTCCATTATCCACAGGTTTTATTGACCTGCAACAAGATGCTCCCTTCACGATATCATGCTGAATTGTTACTATTTTTTTGGCAAATTACTTCATTATTCTTGATGGCTAGCTTTTCAGTTTGTCCTGGAAAAAGAAACTTTTCAAATGTTACCAGAGTGATCTACACTTACAAGTGCTGAAGACAGAGATGATGTTGGAGGAGGAGGGGAAGCAGGAGTCACCATTGGTCTTTCTTTCTCCCCATTAGTGTCTGGTTCAGGTTGGATCAGGACTGTTGTGTGGACTGGCTTATCTTCATCCTCAGGTGGCCTAACTTCTGGTTCTAGGGAGGGACATCGGCCAATATCTGCATTTTCAAAGGACACGGGTTGAGCAAAGTCCATGGGGCTGAGAACACACAAAGAAATTTATGTCTGTTATTAGTTTTTATGCCTTTTTACCACCCATTTATAAAGAATAGCTATATGTTGCAGCATAATTCCACTTCGCAGGACACTGTGAAGATCCAGGATTCATCCCATCTGTTTTAAGTACAGAAGTGGGACACTAAGTTAGAGGCAATAGTCACCCTTGGCTTTCCTTCCTACAGTCAGTGGAGAGAGACAGGCATCCTCTTTGGCAAGCTTTATCAGCCTAGGTAGGCTGAATCACATTGCAGGAAGTCCTTTTCTCTGACGTACATTGATGGAGTGTGAGGTGATGAGATCCTAATTTAAGTACTTCAGTTATGTGAAAGAAAGATTTGGATCAGAACTTTCTATAGAGGTTTTGCTTTATTCACCATACCATTTCTTTGTACTTAAATGTTCCTTCCAGATGAATCTATGAACTACTGCAGCATGCATTTCCCACAACACAAATTAATTCCCATGGCGGTTCTCAGAACTTGTATACTATTGGAGATCAACCTTACTTAAAATAGTGTTATAGTACACAAAAAATTCCTATCACTGAGGCAAGACTTACTGCAGCATTACTGTGAATTTCTCTGATTTTATGGATAAATAGACAGGTGTTGGTCTGTCTGTAAAACAGTTCATTAATTGCATAGCCTATGAAGCATACATTGTAGACAGAAAAAGGAAGAGCATATTAAGAAAACAGATTGTATTCTGGGATTTGCTGTTAGCGTGATTCCTTGCTACAACGAAGTTTCTTCTGGAAGCCAAGGTAAAATTAACCAGACCTCATTAACTGGACATCTGTTGACATCAGTGAGACTTACGTGGCGTTAATGACAAGATTCCATATACAGCCCTCGAATGGTGGTATGTTTCTGAGAGGTGCAGTCTGAAACTGAGAAGAAACACCCCCCACAAAGAGTTTCTTAACAGAGATGGGCAGGTCTGTTGGCAGCCTCTGAGTCTGGACTTTGTCTTCATCTACTTGAACAGTGAACATCCTGTGAAAAAGAATTGAAAGCAAATAAATATATATTTTACTCTGGTTATTGCTTGTACTGAAATCACCCCTTTACAGGCCTCATTTACTCCTACACCAGCTATAACACTAAGCAACTCAAATTATGTAATTAGCAGCTTACATTATATGCATATTAACCTCTAGAAGGTTTTAAGGTACTGCTATGCTTCCTTGGTAGTTCTCTGACAGAGCTTGGCAAGTCCGTGCTGCGGTGAGGCAGAATCATCAGTCACTGATCGAACAGGAAGAAAAGTTTTGTCGTGTGGCAACACTGAGACAGTAAGGGCCAAGCCTGCTGTACTGTGACGGCAGATATCATCATCTAGTGCTCAGCGGGATGGGAACAGCATGGAATTACATTTTGTTTGGGCTCCCCGTTTCCTGATTTGTACAAGTTATTATCTTCTTGCTGGGGGACAAACACTGCTACAGACTGCTCTGATTGCAGAACCAACCGCAGATACATACTGCAAACTTTTTAAAAGATCTGGTAGCTTTTTTTCTGGGGACATGGCCGAGTAGAAACATTTCTGATTGCTCACTGTGTACTGATACAAGTGTTATAATTCATTCTCATGGATAATTCACATGCTACAAGTTAAAGACAAGGTAGTCCCAGGGAAGATGTAGTCAAGGTTGAACAGAGGAAGGTAGAATCTTCTGAAGCACAGCATCACCGGCTGATCAAGCCAAGACAAGGAATGGAAAAAAGAGCAAAGATAAAAGGGGTAAATATGGTGAAGAGCATTATTCTGGTAAAAGCAAGAAGGAAATGTGAGAGAAAATCTGAATGCTCTTGCCTGTCAAAGCTACTCAGATGCAAAAGTTCTGGGTTTGTACCACATTTACAAAGAAACATGGTAATGGGGCAGAAAGTGAAAAACTGGGTTGCCAAGCTATACACTGTGTATATTGAGAAAGCAGCATTAATTTAAGGTCTGTGGAATTGAGAGATTGTAGATTATTTTGATGGGTAGCATATATAACAAAGTATAGCAACAAGAATAAAAAATTTAAGTAATGTCTTTGGGACAATTTACCATTGATAATACATAGAAAATCTCCAATTTCTGAACTAATCTAGCTCAAGATGATCTGAATTGCAAAGAGGAATTACAGAAGAAGTGTAGGGAAATCAGATTATCAAGACTTGAGCGATTCTTTGTGCTGCTGCATGTTTGCCATGGCTACGATTGTCAATATTTTCATCAGCATGCACTATTTCAGCTCATCTTTAGCTGTTACCATAGTAAACATTTTGGCTCCAAGGAGAATCATACAATGATGTGCATTAGTCTTCAACAGTATCCTATAATTACCTTGGAAGAGAAAGCAAATACTTAATAATTATATGGACAATTATCTCTCTGAAGAGTTTTCAAAGGGTGTTCCTCATATTTAATCAAATAAAGCTTGAGTTTGTGATGAGTAGAGGAGGGGTTAATCTTAATTTATATCTTTTCACATCCATTTCAGGTTACAGAAACTGCAGAGTTCAGACAATTTGTTTTGTCATGGAGCTACTTTGAAAACATGGAGACTTAATCTGAACAAGCATCATCACTGGAAGGCATTGTACAGTAATTTTATCTTGTACTCTCACAGGTCAAGCTACTGTACTTGCTATAGCACTGCATAAAATAACTTCCTTTGTTGTTTAGAGCTTCTTATTATCATCTGCATATTTGCGTTCTGTCACAGGGACACAAAATGTTTTGCAAAATGCAATCATTCATTTCCAAAATAACTTTTTCTCCCAGAGAATTTACAGTTTTACCTGGAACTAGTCATTGAAGCTGAGGAAAGATACTGTCTGAAGGCATTATTTACTAGATTATTTTTAAGTATACAGTAGAAATTCAGGGAGAAAATTATACTGACAAAGGACAAAGCAAAGTAAATCGTAGAGAGGACAGAGGGGCACCTGAGGGCTAGACAGACAGGAACTGTTGCTCAAGAAGGCTGCAGTGTTGTGGGGGTAAGAGGGTGAAGCCTAGTGTTCAGTGTGGATAAGTGCATTTTGTAATATGCTGGATGTCACATTTGCCTGATTTTTTTTTAAACAGATCAACATTGTTCACAGTGCACCAATCCACAGAATGTCTGTCCAGTATATACATATTTATATGTCCAAATGGACAACGAATCCTACTTGGCACAAGGGGTGTTCCAGGCCATAAATAATACTGACTGCCTGAGTCACACCACGGTACTGCTGTAGTTTCTGATCACTTTCTAAATGGTGAATTGTAATCAGCATTTTTTACAATGTCTGAGAATAGCAAAGGAATTTAAGTGAAATTCTGTTTAAAACATGGTCTGAGAAGGTCTACAACGGCTTTCCAGCAATAAGAATGACTGCAGCTTATCTGGGACTGTGTGTCTTCATTTTTTACCATATTTAGCCGGGCACCACTGTAAACCTATTTACATACACTGGCACATGGCATCTCAAACAGGCTACAGGCTACTGTGCTGTTGCTGTTTATATACTTTAAAAATGTCCTTTTCTATGTCTTGAAAAGGTGATTTACTGGACTGCAGCAGTATTTCTCACCCATAGATTCAATTAATAAAATATATTTGCCAAGAGCCAAAAGGTTAAAGATACCAATTCAGACAAATGCAGGTCTCTGGAGAATCAGGCTGATAGCCTAGGAAAGCATGTAAACCCAGCTCTGCAGAATAATAAACACTGTCAGAAATGAACTTCTAAAAATTTTTGGGTAAGGACGGAACACCAAATTCTTAGCCCCAGCAGAAGCATTGATATGGATTGCTGAAGACATCAGTACATTGGCTTTGTTGAATTAGCTGTGGTGTGTGGTCTGTGGCACTTCTAGGTATTTGTTACCCTTTAGCTCGTTCTATCCGGATGGAGTGTGCTCTGCCATCGTGAAACTCGCCAGCTTCTGGTTTGATGGTGATTCTGTGGGGATCCCGTATCCCAGTGGAGATATGCACTTCTAGTCGACCTCTGTTCAGGAACACTGCATAGTAGGCCTGCATTGTATATGTTGGTATGAGGAGGTAAGTTACATCCGGAAAGAAATAATTTCACATAGTTTTACATTAGTGGGTATGTTTTATTTTCTTAGTCCAGTTTTTAATTTGCTCACCATAGTTAAGATACTGCAGTTTCAGTTGTGCTGCTGTTGCTACACTCAGACTCTCTAGTATTTTTGTAACGAGGAATGGGTAAAATGAGGTCATGCTGGAAATCCTCATCAAAAGACACTGTCTGCATACCTATTCGCATGGAAGGATGGAGCCTTCTATCCTACAATTCTGACTTTTGCTGTTACAAGACCTCATCTTAAAGCTATCAAGCCCTGAATGGTATTGATCTCAGTGTGAGTTCTGCATTTGGAGGGCTGGCAAATCATGCTAGTAGTTACTCTAGCAACCAATATCATGTTATAGCAGATTTCAGGATCTAACCTCCAGTTACTATAGCAATGAGTGTCATGCTCACTTCTGTGACCTGAAGAGCTGGGAAATGATAAAGGAGCCCCTACCCTGGAGTTAATGTCATGTGGGTGAGCCATTGTAATATGCTGTCCCTGAAGTGTGTTCCTCCCGGTCACTGAGAGCTCTCTTCCAAAACAGGCAGGAAGGAAAATAATTAAATATCATTTCCCAGAAGTCCTGAACAAAGAAAGCACCAAAATATTCTGTTTATCTCTCTTGTAATATGCCTGTCCAATGATTTTCATTAATCAAGATTTGAATAATTTCTAACAGCAATCACACTTTTACCAGTTAGTCATTTGGACTCTGTAGGTACTTTCTCTGAACAGACTGATGCTATTGTCTTCTTCAGAAAGGATTTATGCTGCAGATTTTTATTTTATGGGCAAGAAGGAGAGGTTGGAGCAGTCTTAAGTCTTATATCTTACAGCAGTGATTCTAAAGAAGGGGCTTACCTTACACTACATTTAGCAGGTTGGGGGTTTTTTGATTTTGTTTCTTTGTTTGATTTTGGTTGGGGTTTTTTTTTTGTCTAAGGGGAAACAGAATGATCCTCCTTTATGTCTGTATGAACAGGAACAAGAGATGTTTCCAAGCACTAATACTGCATAAGTAGTCCTCATGATGAGTGAAGAACAGCATTCTCTAATACTTAGATTTGATTAAAAAAAACATGGAAGTATCTATATGATAGAAAAACAAATCCACCGTTGTTTAGCAACAGGCAATGGACGCCTTACTGTAAATCTTTAAGAGAAACAGTTACTCCAATGCAAAGAAAACCAATTTTGAGCCTGTATCAGATTCTCCATCAGATAAAGTACAACATTAGAAATACTTTATTCCCAAGCACTGAATTTTAACTTACGTATAAATATATGACCATCTCTTGAAAGAAACCAAGTGGAAGAAGTTCAGTAAAATTGTGCTTTTTATCTTTTGCTGGGTTATTCATACCTGTCCTGTCTGTCTGCGCTTTCTCCTCAAAGCAGCAGCTTTCCTTCCAGTGTGCCTGCGCCTTCTCCTGGGGGGGACAACTGTGCCACTTGTGCCAAACAAGATGATTCCAGACTCATTCTTGGTGCTGAAGGAAAGGTTGATTTCTGTGCCCATGTCAAAGGAGACAGGCTGCAGTTCCACAAAACCTGGCTTGGGGAAGCTGACTGTATAAATGTTCTGAAGGAAGAAGAGGACATGAAAGTGCATTAGTAGGATTAAAAACAAGAGTATGATCATGCAGAAAGATTTCTTAAATAAAATAATAAACTATGCAAATCTAACTAGTGTGAAGAGATGGAAAGTAATAATAAACACTAAGCAATTTACTTCTCAAAGTGTTGTGCAAACACTAATTTACCTGTTTACATCTGGCGTCACTAGAGTATTTCTGAAATCCTGTCATACAGGAAGGCAAAGTTCCAGTCTTATTCTGGTATATCCTCTTGAATTAAAAATAACTGCTCACAGGTGGTTTTTTTATATGAATGTTTTCCATTGAGTTAATACAGTGGGATTTCGCTTTTTAATCAATACAATAGATAACAACAGCCAATAGGAACATAAACTAGATTCTATTAGTTGTCAAACGTGCCCAAAAAATACTTTCCACTGGTCAGTCATTATGGCTTCATCATTATTGGTTCACTAACCACCATGGCTTTCTTGATGACTCAGGCTCATAAATGAAGCACTCATTGCACGTGGCCCAACTCTTTGGACACCGGTAGTCATTAACACAATTTGAAGAGTAGAATATGTCATCAGATAGTAAATCAATGCATACTCCTGAAGACTTTCTGTAATTGCTGCCAACTGTGGAAGACCAGTGTATAGAAACAGTGACTTTTTCTAAAGTAACTCACCATTTTTTCAGTACAGTAGAACAGCTTTCAGGTCTAGAGATAATAAATTGTGTCAGACAAAATCACTGATGATGATGTTCAGCTTTCTCTGAAATCCAAGGGCATTTAAACAATTGACTGTCTATCCAATCTTTATCTTTTGCTTTTTTAGTTATCCTACATATCCTGTTTTGTGCAATTAGAGCATTTTATTTAATTCCCCAACAAAGTGGTTAATCCTAATTGGATTTCATACTTTGAAACCCCAAGTGTTACAAAATAATATGAAAAACAGTACTTTCTAAGATTCATAGCAACAGAAGAAAATGAACACAACTATTCTTCTTTCCTATTCAGGAATGAACTTATGGTAAATGAAAACAAATACGAACTTCTGTAGAAAATTATTGCGGGAACCAAATCTGTAAGAATTAAAAGCATTTGAGCAATCTGGTTATTTACAGTTTAGCTGTAAACTTGAAAACTTAAAAATTGCCATCTCATGACAGATCCACTTAGTCTAATATCTTGTCTCAGAGTCCTATGGTTGTGTGCTTTTTGCTCTGGTGAAGGCCAGAGGTACAAGTGATAAACACAGCAAAAGAAGTTCCTCATCTTTATTTTGGCCTGGCCAAGTTCCAGTCACTGTTCAGAGGAATTTTTCAATGTTTTGTAGAAAAATGTTTGGAAAGCATCAGGTTGACAACAACTCATTTGGATTTACTGTAGTGGTATGTGATATGCAACTTGCAAAAGTATCTTAAATAGCATACATTTCCAGGGAATAAATACAATTTACTGGGAGACAAATGTCACTGGAAATACTTTTTTATATAACAGAGACTCTTCTTTGCCATGGAAAATGACTATATTATCTTCCAAACTTAGGATCATATTATTTGAATTTTACGTGCATAGAAAGCCTGTTAATTAGAAGCAGCAACAATTGAAAATAAATAGACTTATGTTGTATTTAAAGTTAAAAGAATTACACCGATTTTGCACATTCTTACTGATCAGTAAGAAAAGTGCCTTCCAGCTCAGTAGTAGCTTGTTACAGTAGGTGCTCTACAGTTCCTATCCTAAAGGTGACTTTGCTTCAGTTACCCCCAAATACACAATGATTTTCAAAGTACAGCAGGTTTTCTGTAGTGATTTTGTAGTACAATTTTTTTTAATTAAGTCCTTGGATTTTGTGTGCATAACATTTTTTTAAGGTTTTTGTACTATTGTGAGTGTCTAATTCTATTTTTATTACTGTCAATAATTCCCATTTTGGTCAGCTGAAACGAAGCAAGATCAATGCTAACCATTTCAAAAAATCCTACCTGATAGGGATAGGGGATATTACAACTGTCCAAGAAGTTAGGATCTAGAGAACTGGTCTAATTGCTGGTCAGACTCATTCATCTTTCTTTCTCTTAAATATAAGTGGTTTAATTTTCAGGTTAGATCCCTATGTGTGTCTGAATATGCTTTATACAATTAATGTTATGCCATGAAATCAGAAACCAGAAAACATTTATACCCATTAAGATGAAAATACATGGAGGTCAGACTAACCTCTAGTGTGCATCCTTTGGTTAGACCAACAAAATCAGGACTACTCAATATATTATATGGTGTCCTTGAAATTTCAATCTCTTTGAGGCAACCTGTGTATTTCTTTAAGTTCACTTCAGGCCTAAAAAAAATTTAGAAGCACAATGTGTTTTCAAAAATACAGTTTAA
>JAVSBS010015308.1:38362-55509 GCA_033124195.1 Coracias cyanogaster | reverse complement strand
ATGTGTTTTCAAAAATACAGTTTAAGGAGAGCACAGTCAGCCAGACACACACACATGCAAAGTCAGATGCACAGATGCTTGATTTTTTTTTTTTTAAATACACACATACACTCAAATGGATACATCTTGCCCTCTACCACCTATCAGCTCATATTGCACTCCACCTTGCATCACTCACAGGTGTAACAGGAGATTCACCTCATCTCCAACTTACAACAATCCTCTTCTCCATTTTTACTTTATTTGTTTTAGTATTGATTTTTTGTTTGTTCATTTGGTTGGGTTTTTTTGTAAAAAGTGCTGCTATCTTTGCTTAAATGCAGCAAGGTATGAACTAGTTGTTCCTTAGGCAAAGCAGAAAGATGCAACCTAGGAAATCGTAAGAATACGGACAGACCTGAACTGGAAGACAGATGTCTCATTCATCTTTTTGCATGCCAGATCCTAATTAAGGAGAAACTTCAGTGGCATACAAACATTTTGGATAAAGTGTTTGCCAAAGACTGAAAAAAATTGTTGGTGTTTTTTTTTTTTTAATGCTTTAGGAATTCTTTATGTTCAGGTGGACTGACATTCGTTTTTGATGTATTTTGTATTATCTTTCAAATGAAAATTGCTGCATATTTTTTATGACACAGCAATGCATTTGACTTTCTTGGCCAGTTAAAGAAAACAAAACATTTGAGTTTGTTACAGAATGTAACAATCTGTCCAAGACAGGAAAATACTGTAATAGAATTGCACAGTTCTATGTTTTGGCTTATCATCTGGTTGATGGAAGAAATAAGGAAACCCCCGACACTAACACCAAAACAGTATGCTTGAATACAAAATTATGATTTCCCAAGCCTGGGAACACCAGAGTGAGACCATAACTGCTGGCAACATCTGAACCAGGCTTGCAAGAAGAAAAACCTTATAAAGTCAGTTCAGAAAAAAAGTAACCATTCATACCATGGAGAGTAAACCCCCAAAGAAAACAATATCCTTAGTTAATTCACTCACAATTTTACCCATGAGTGTTTACTAGAATATCTGAATAATATGAACAGCTCAAAGAAAGAAAAATGATTTTGGAAAATAAATAAGGAGTAAAAACTGTGGGGAAAAAAAAAGCCAACCAAACAAACAACATCCAGGTGCCTGGAAGGAAAGGAAAGATTTTTAAAAATATTAATTACAAAATAAAATCATTTCGCACAGATTCAGCTGCATGTTTTGAAACTAAAAGCCATTCTTTGCCTTATAGCCATCCTAGCAAGCATGGTGTGTTCTCTGGCAAATAAGCATCTGCTACATAAGTTAAAGCAAGCTTCTGGTTTACTAAAATAATCCATATTGTGCTTTATTTACAGTCATGTAGTTATGGTCACCGTTAAGTTTTGATTCTTTTTATTTTCTAGCTCTTCTCCAGTTCCTTTATTGACTCATCTTCCCAGCAGCAGAAGTTTTGCCATATCAGGCAGCAGTGCCCACAGTCTCCTGCCTTTGCCATCCAGAAACCATTTATGTTCCTACCTGCTTCCTGCCCTGTCCCGTTACAGACTGCTCCTGCCTTCATGCCGTCCCTTTACAAGCAGTTGCTGTTATAATTCCCAACCCGTTCAAACTCTACATCCTCACAAACATTGAACACTTGCTCAATGTTTTCTTAAGACTTCCTTTTCCCCTTGTTCCCTTCCAAAACATACAAAACAAGGTCTAAGCTCACTCAGATCTTGCAGAAATTCTTGGCCTTCTTTTTTTTTTTTTTTTTTTTTCCAATCTAGGATCTATTTCAAGGGAACACAAGCAGATTTGTGTAATTTAGGAGGAAATAATCTTTCTCAGGATTGAGGGCAGGGGTTGAATTTTTCTAATTCAAGCCAGGAATTAAATTGCAAAACATAGTGAAGTTCAGTTTGTATCTGAGCATATCAAAGCAAAAATAATGGACACAAATAGTTGCAAACTGAAAAGACAGTCAGAGATAGGTGACCTCCACTATTCCCCCCTCATCCTCCTGTTCTTAAACTCAGAAGTGGCAAATTTCACAAAAATCTGCACTTCGCTTTCATACCCTCCTCAGTAACTCCTTCACTGTCACGAAGTGCAGTGCTCCTCACCTGACCTGGGACTGCTCTTACAGCCTGGAGGTCAGCACCAAACCTAGCAACTCAGTTTGCTGGAGCTTTGCTTCTGAGGCATTCCAGTATCATAAATAAACACAGCTGAGGTAAGCAGCTGTGTGAAGAAAATAGAAGTTGTTTGTGTAGGTGTGTGCGCAGCATGTAAGATGACAGTATTAAGCACTTGGGAGCAGCTTTGTTTGTTGCAGCAGGAGCAACTTGCTGAATTAACAGCCTTAGCGTAACAGCTGGTATAAATACTGCCCACACGCTGCTTCTGCATTGCCGGCTGTGCTTTCAAGCTGCACTTACTAGACACATGCAAGTCATGCAAATAATCTAATTATTTTTACCTTGCTTTCATACTAGGGTGAGAGAGAAAGAAAAAAAATCAAAATTACATTAATTTTAGCAAATGATACTTATCAGCAAGGTTCAAATATTTCACAGTGAAGCAGATATACATCATTTACAAACAGCACATAATAGGTGGTGCGATTCTATGTACACTATCAGGCTCTGCAAACAGTTACCTGAAAATGTAATATGTCAGAGAGCTTTTATAATTTGTTGTTATACTTGGTTGTGAGTAAAATAAAACCATGTAAAAGAATTTGGCAGTACTGACATGACCCAATAATTTCAAAGTCACAGGTACCTCAGCGTTTATTGTCTGCAGTAGCTCAGCTTTGCCCTAATCCTCTTTTCACTATTTTTTGATTCTAATTTACCATAACATCCATCTTGCCCCAGTGAATGATGAATCATAGCTGTAGGCAAAATGGTCCAAGTAGCTGTGGTACACTGATTTTCTAAGCAATCACAAAGGACTTGCTGGAGGATAATTGCTCTAGACATTTTGCTATGCAGTGGTGTGATTTCACAATTACATAACACAGTGTTATATAGTAAAATAGATCTTAGATCTTCTTACTGCTGGGTGATTTGACATCAGAGGTAAGTTATTTACCTAATAAATTAACAAATAACATCCATTCTTTTAGTTGTAGAACTGCCTGTGGACTAATCACAACCACTCCTTGTCCACAAGATCACTTTGAGGCTGCCACTAGGTCATGTAGCTAAAGCTGACATAGATTAATGGGCTTGTTTCTGTGTTGCTCATCTGCTCATTGTAGCACAGAATTCTCCTGCTCTTGTCATTGCAAAACTGCTGAATATTCACTTGAATCTTAAGTAAGTTTTTTGGTCTGTTTAAAACCATGTAATATAGTCACTAAATTCAAGTATCTGTTATCCCATTTCTTTAGTTTATTAAAGCTTAACTTAAACATTATCAATAATATTTAAAAAATAAATACTGGGTATTCTATTTGCATAAGAAATTCAGGATCAGGCTTCTGAAGGGAAAAGGTTGCCATATTTCATTCTACTTAGATTAAATATATGAAGAGTATTGTATCATATACTCTAAGTCTTGAATACAGAAGGACTTCACTCTATGGAGTCCAGGAACTTATGTCTACAAATAATTTTAAATGATATCTAAACACAGTATTTTTATACATATTGAAAGTATACTGACCCCGATTATGCAAAAACATGCATACCCATTTAACAGTAGTCCCATTAGGAGAAGTTTGTAATTCAGTTTTTCTCCTCATGCACAAGCTAAACACTTGCACTTAATTTTGTGGAGGTATGGAGCCATTTCTGTAAGTTTGAAGTCACAAATTCTATTTATCAAATAAAAAATACTTTAAAAGTCAGCCACATCGTGGCTTTTGCACAGCATCAGAAAGATTTAATGCACCATTACTACTAATTCCATTGTATTTGTGTAATGTAAGGTGTGTGAAATACATTGAAATACACAACAGATGCAACTAAAGCGTTGGTCTGGTGTGGCAGTATAGGGTACATCGGGAACTCACCATTCACTGACCGCAAGCTAACTTGAGAAGTAAATACAGAGAATAAGATTACACTTCATTTACATCCCCTTACCAAAGGTAAAGAAATTGTTTTCAGTCACATTACCTTAGATTTCTCAAGGTTGGTAATCCCCCAAAATATATTTTCTCATGCCCTTTTAAGTTGAGCCCAAAGTGGCTGCCTGTAGAAGTCGTTGCTATGGTCTCTTCTTCATTGGTGTCTATGTCTACAATTGATATGTTGGCTGGAAGACATTTGAGATCAGTTTCAAAATATCAGACACAAACAATGATGTCTTAATGTAAGAAACTAACAGAGAAATAGTTGGAGGGTTAGCAGGTGAGGGGAGAGACAAGGAGGGTTGTATTTTGCAATTTCCAAATTGTCAATTACGGGCAGGGAAAGAGATCTGCACTTTCCTCTGTTTCCATAACAACCTGAAAAGCTATAGCAATTCTGCATGCTTTATTTTTATATATTCTCTAAACCTGTTCCAATTTGGTATGTTCTTTGTGTCTAAGTAATTTGGAGCTAACACTTTAGGACAAAGTCAAGAAAGAGATCATTTTACATTTAATTTGTGATGTCAGTCCAAAGGTTGTCACCTAAGCAGGATTTTTTAGTGTAGAAGTTTGTTAAGCATTGTCTTTATGTGCTTTGGAGATAGGTGATCAGTCACTCCAAACCATTTTCAAACCCAAAGCACTCAGTTGCTGTCATGTCTAATTTCAGTCTGGAGTCAGTGATGCCCTACATAAAACTATCCTGTTTAAATGCTTGTTCCATGTATATTTTAAATGTACAAAATATAAAGTTCAATGAGAGAGATGACACACAGCGAAGAAAGGGATATTCTACCATAGGGATGCAAAGAAAGGGTTCTTACCTTCTTTCTTTCCTTTTTCTTTTCCAAACAGTTAAATGCAAGAGATTGCTTATAATCTACACTCCCTGTCCCCCATCCCCCACATCCCCTTCCCCCAAACATACCTAAGGAACAAATTAAACCTTTAACTAAAAAAGTAACCAGCCTGATTTCTGGTTAGCAATGGAGTAGAGTGAGTCTGGAAATGAAAGACCTGTCAACCTGTTAGGAGATTTCTAAGGGAGGACTGGCTAGAAGAGGTAACGTGTAATCCATGGAGAGGAAGGAGTGATGGGAGGATGGGAGGAATTGTCTTCTCTGACAGAAGCTCTCCGCACAGGTGAGTCTTCTGTAGCAGCAGCTGACTAAATAAATGCCTTAGAGGGACGGAATGTGTAAAACCTGAAACCAAACTACTATATTCAGAAATGAAAAAGAACGGTGGATAGACTTTCCTGCTGTACCTCACTGTAGACAGATTGATTTTATTTCTGAGTGTGTTCAGGGGTTTGTGGGGACCCCAAAGATTGTGGATGCTGTAAGAGACTTCATGACACAAAAGCAAAGAAAATGTCACGGATGTCATAAATAAAATTAATTTGACTGAAGTAAGATTCTACCAGTCCTGTAACTAGATGAAAAACAAAGAAACAAAAAGGGTTTTGCCAGCATCATAGCCAGTGTTCTTTGCCATCTTATAAAAATCCACCACTTCACATTTTGCACCAGTAACAATTAAAAGAATTAGCAGCACTTCTGAAGATGCTCACAGTTGTTTCCATGTAGGTTCAGACCATGGCACACTGCATGTCATTAGAAAATATAAAATAGTTATTGAGTTTGTTTGCTGACTGTAGACAAACTATTAGTACTGAAGTTACTGCTTTTTTAAAGTGCTTTGGGATATGCTGAGCATGAGGACTGTACAGCATGAAAGCTATTGCTGTCCTAATAAAAATCATACAAGTTTGTTTTATGATTTTGAACATCAGGGAATTGATGAAAAAGCTTATTTTTTCCCCACTCAGATGTATTTTAGAATGTAATTATAAATTAAGCTACCTGTTCATAAAAGTTTGACACTGCAATCACCCGCATGCAACTCAACACAGCTGTGATCTAAGCAAAAGAAGCTGCCAAATCACTAGAACTTTGTAATTCCAGCAATTTTGCACAACATATTCCCCATGCTTATATGGTTAGTTGCACTGCACAGGTAACTGGGAAAGTTGTCACGGTGTTGACACCACAGGAACTCACCTTGCTTTTGAATTCTTGTCAGAGTGAAAGATTTCCATTTGCCATCATTATGATTTTGGTTGCTGGTAACAGAAGCTGTACCTGAACCCAGATCATAGCTGACTTTTATACGCCCACCACTGAGTTCTACACTCATGAAATCCTTCTGTTAATGAAAAAGATGAGATACACAAATTATGATTCTTGCTCATTTTTGTAAGAGACATACGACATTAAATAAACACTTTCTTTTTCTGAGTTGACAATAGACAACTCTTTTCAAGCTTTTTAAAAAAACGACGCAGGCATTTACTGCCCAGGACTGTAATGTACAAAGGTCTGCTGCTGGCAAGTTCTTTTTTTCCCTTTTCCTTTGGATTGCTAACTTACAATTTTGCTAACAGCTTCTCTGGAGTTTTGATGGGGTGTCTGTACTTCTATTTTCTGAGACTGAAGACAGAAATACACATTATAATTAACTGAAACTAATATTCAACTTTGAGTATATGTCTGTGCTACAGTTAGTGCATTTACTACATATTTGGGCTAGCTTGCTCATGGCCAGTTCTACCTGTACTCAGACTGAAAATTAGGGAGACTCTAGGGAGACTGAAAATACTTTACCACGTGATGAAACTGTGATAATAGTGTTATGCATATGAACATAATTTTATCTTATTAAGAAAAGACCAGAACTTAACAAATTCAGTTTTCTAGATGCTTATGCATATCATCAGAAAAAGCACCCTCAAAGTTTTTATACAGTCAGACAATATTTTAAGAGACAAATTGTATCAGGGACCAGTTGCCTTTCAGCTCCTACTGTTTTTCAGAAGCTCAGGTAAATAATTTTTCCTAGAAAACTATATAATTATACAAAATAATTATACACAATCATCTGAAATAATTACATTAATTATACTTTCAATATTCAATTATAAAAGCTAATTAGAAAAACTATGTAAGTACTTCATTATCATAATAAAATGTTATCTTTTACTACAGTCAGTCAGGAGGAGAACCCTCTTCCTTGATAATTCCAGCAATTCTGATAATTTTTCCCCAAATACAGGAATCTGAAATAAACCTTATTTGCAGAAACACAGAAACACTGACAATAGTCAGTGCTCAGTAATTCTTCAAGACATCAGAGATATATGCTGTACATAATTTGTGGCCCATATGGGCCAAAAGGCTAAGGAAAGGACTCTTTTCCCAGTCAGGTGTGCAAATCAGTCTGGATCAGAGATGCTGAAGCCAAGTTATTCCTGATTCATGTGAGGATCTGGCCAGAAGTCTTTATAAATAACTTCTCCCTGTTATCCACACACATTTGATAGTCTGTGTGAATAAAAACATTTAACAGCTTTATAACTGTTTCAATTATCTATTTTAGCTGTAAAAGGCACCACTTGTAGACCTTGTGAAAACATCATCAGCATTGCTTCCTGTTTGTAGCACCACTCAGTGCTCCTTTAATGCCTCTCACATTAAACACAAACTTTCTCTTTATAAGTGTCCCTGCCTTCACACTATATTTTAAACTAAGAATGTACAGGCACAACTGACAATGCTTGCACAAGTAAACATTTGGGATAAATGAAAATTAATTAATAATTTCAGAAAAGCTGGAATTCCCCTCAGCCTAACATAATGCTCCCTGGTCAGTAAACACTAGGTAGGCAACTTCCACACTACAGCATTTTCTTCACTTGGACAATAGTGAAGCATCATACCAGGCAACATCATACCAGGACAATGCTACAGTAAATTACTGTTTGTTTCTATAATATCATTAATTCAGTCACTGCAAAGATAGCATGAAACCTGTAACAAGTGTGGAGGTTAGCTGGTTGTTCTTACCAAGTCATCAGTAGCAAGATACATCAGCAGGGCGTTCGATGAGAAGGTCCTGAATTTGAACATGACTGTGGAAATATTGGGGTTCCAGCGGATCGGGCGGCTCACTATGGCATAGCTGTCACCATCAAACTGGACAGTCCCTTCACTATCTGCCACCTGTGGGCTGAAGGGCAGCAATTCCAATAATTTTCCTTTGCCATGTGAGGTTAAAAGAAAAAGAAGTGGAGGGCTAAGAGTGTAAGGGGACACTTTTTGGGAGTCTTCCTAATGTGGTTTGATTTCATATCAAGCCCCTGTTCTGACAAGTGAAGCTGTAAGGTTAGCCCACCAGCTCTCCAACACAAAAGTACATCTGGGAGGAATATGGAAGAGGAGTATGTCACAAGTATCTCATGGTCTGTAATGATTCATTTTGCAAACCTCAATGTAAAATAGTGATTCTGTTTACCCACAAATTACAAACATGGCAAGTGCAGAAGTATCAGTCCCTCTGCAGTTTTTGGCATTCCTGTCATTACAAAACAGAAAAGATTAGGCCTTGATTTTGTTTGATTTGATTTTTATGATAGACTTTTTGTTTGGTTGGTTTTGTCTTTTTGTTTGTTTGTTCTTTTTCCGTTTTTGTCACACTGATCAGATAGCTGCAAGACAGCAACCTTTTGGTTTAAACACAAACATTAGTTTGGTGGGAAAGAGGAATGAAGATCACAGCTTTCTAAGGAAAAGGACACATCTTGCAAGTAAGTAACTTACATTGTTTTAAAATTCCCGTAGAGAGTTCTGAGTCTACATATGTGAGTCCTGGCCCTGCCTCAATGGGCCATTTACCCTACCTGGAAACACAGGTCACTGACAGGGCCAGGATTTCCCATTCTCTTGAGAATGGAAACACCTTTCTCTTGTGAAGGTCTCTGCTCACTACACTGGTGGCTATGAAAGCCACCTTGAGGCACCTGACTCTGCCCCATGCTGTGTAAGTGTTGCAGGCACTCATACAACAGGTGTCCATGAGCCAGACTCACTCCCACTGTGGCTCTCAACCACTCTCATGTGACTAATTCTAATTACTGGTTACCAGGAGTCTTTCCATCAGAGCACTGTTACACCATCTTAATTCTATTACGGCATGGACCATATTTATGACCCAGATTGGGTGCTTTCCCCCCTCAGTGTAATTGCAACCTGACTTTGTATTTCCTCCAACTCTCAGTGTTGCACAGAGACCTCAGCTGTCTACTGGAACACTTGATGGCTGCTGTGGAAATTCCTGCTGCTCACCACAGAACACAGCACAGAACAGTGTCACTGCAGACAGGTTCCCAAAGGAGCATGAGAAACAGTCAGTGCTTTACCTACCTGACGGCACATCCTTTGCAGTCACCTTCAATATCCCTGAAATTCCACAGTCCAATGGGCTTGCTGTCTAGAAAGGTTTCACCCATGCAGCCAGTGAAGGTGGTGACTCTTACAGCATCTGACTTCTGCAACAGAAAATATAAACCTCATTAGAATTCAATTTGATCTACTGCATCTGAAAGCATAACTGGTATGAAAATAATAAATACAAGAAGATGCTCATTGTTTTAAATATCATGAGTAATATTTAATGCGAGAAGCACTCCTATAGAACAAGTGATTAGCAAAAATGTGAGCTAAACTTTGTATCAGTCAGAATGGAAAGTCCATTTACATTTGAGACTCTGGGAAAGGCCTAGGTAGAAAAACTCCTGGAGAACAAGGAGCTGCCCTGGCTTCCACGTCACTGTCAGCTTTCCTGGCTATCAGACAGCTGCTCGCTCCCACTCGTTCAAGGTCTGTGTGGGTTTTTGTTTAAGACTGCATAGAAAGGACTATCTGGAATCTCGCCCACAATACAATAAGCAAAGTGTTTCTATTGTACTTAATGCTTAAAAGCCTGGAAATTGAGCAGATTGTCCAAGCTAAAAGACCAACTGTGAACTCAACTGGCTACACCTGTAAAGTTCATGCTGAATTTTAGATGCAGAAAAAAGTGCAGATGGTAAAGCAATTAAAACTCATACCCCATCAAAACTCATTAAGCTAGGGTCACGCACATGGCATACTGCTCATTAGATCATAACACGGTACCATGATCAAGGTAGTAATATTTGACAGTACACAAAGTACTCAGCTCAAAATTATCCTTCTAAAAATACCTAGTTTCATTTAAATCTCACTTCATCAATATGAGCTGATTGAAAATCTATATACTTAGCTATCTGAGACAGACAAGCACCTGCTGTTTTCCATACAGCAATTACAAATATTAAGATCATGCAAGAGAATATGGAGAAGTGCAACTTGAAAATATTCATGGAAAAGTATGACTCAAAAGACTTAATGTGCTAGTGATATTTCTCAGGGTAATTGGGAAGGTTTTAATTAGCAACAAATACGAACTTAATGTCACTTCTGAGAAATTCATGACACCTGAGTATCATAGTCTCCTACTCAAGTCAGATGAAAGATGTTTTTAAAAATGGAAAATGAGGCTTCTTTTCAAATACATGGCAAAGATGCATGCAAAACCGGATGTGGACAAAACTCCAGGACAAATCTAAAGCACTCCTAGACCCAATAACGTGAAAAAGCAGATTTCTAAGATAAAGATTTTTAAAAATATCAGTGATCTTGATAAATGTCCAAAGAGCTTAATTGTTTTAATAAAGTGTCTCAGTTAAGGTCTTAATTTTGTGAGCCTGACAACTGGACCATGTGATGACAAAATTTCCCCCAAAAGTGAAGTAATCATTTGTCTTTTAATTCCAGACTGTGTCTGAACAGAGCAAATCAGATAGGGTTTAAAACCCTGAATTGCAAATACACCAGCCATACCAAACTTATAATAGACTGTATTCCTACCTCTGCCCTTGCCTTTGTTTACTTGGAGAAAATAAAAAAATTAAAGGAAGGTTTTCCTGACTAAGATGAAAAAATGGAGAATTCTCCAGAAAATATCTGGAGAACTCTTACTGAGGCTGAAGAAAGCTGTTCTGGCATCAGACTTCTGCAGCATCCACAAGTCCTGTTCTGGTTCAGCATGCACCTCATAATCTATCCTACCTCTGTCTTATGTATCGAATTGTGCTCACTACCCACCTCTGCCTCACAGTATCTAACTAAAGGAGAAAAGAAAAACATTCAGGAAAGGGTTCAGATTTAAACATTACTGTGTTCCAGGTCCCTTTGTTTACCCTGCAACATCAAAAACCCTTGAACCCTTTTGCCTCTAGAGATTCTGCTAAATCTCTAACTTTTTTCTGAATACACACTTCATGAAGCTTCACTGCCAAGTAATTCTTCTTGATTAAATATTATTCAAATACTGTTAGTATTTAAACAGAGCATGAATACCCCAAATACATACTACTAATAATAACCATGAAGTAAAAGTAGCAGATAAAATATTAAATATTTTTAAATTCAAACTACTTTTTTTTCTGACAGCGCAATTTCTGTGAGATGACCTTTGTTAGGAGTGGTGACATCTTTTATTGGAGATACCAGCTTTGGAGCTTGGTTACTCAAATAGTACATATGAAATATCTTTAAACCTTCGTCTCACTTTTCCTGCCATGGAACTGTAAGAGCTCTTTATTTCACCATAAAATATTTTAAACACTTAAATCTAGAAGTGGCATCAAGTAAAAAATACATTTTTATTAGTCAAATGTGACAGCTTTGCTGTGGAAATCAGGACTAGGCACAAGACTACTTTATGCCGTGGCATAACAACAGCTGTTGTTGAATTTCTCCATCATATTTGATTCTCTGGCTTCTTAATCTAAGGACAATAATTTTTCTGAAGTAGAATTCAGGTGAAAGCTCTGGTCTAGGAAGTTTGATATTCTAGAGCTGTGCAAATATACATGGTACTACTATGTTGTAGTACATACTCCACTTGTCTTCTGATAATTCAAAAGTGAAATCTAGAATAAAATGAAAATAAGGTTTGGGTTTAGGCTGGCATTTGTGGTTGAAGTTACACGGCTCCTTTGGGGGATCATCCAAAGACAACAAGCCAAAAAACCACCTGGCCATGGATTTTCTAGGGTCTCAAATGAGTCTATGAAATATAAGTATTGTATAAACCAGACTCTCAAGTGCTTTTCTAAATGTGCAATGATGAAATTATTAATTTAATCATAAATTTGGCACTTATGATTGTTACCTGAGCCAGTCTGTCTTCCCAAGCCAGCAGCCAGACTCTGACAGTTAAGCATTTTAGTGAGGTGGGCAGACACGTAGATGCCCTATAGCCTCTATGGACTGGTGTGTTTGGGCCTATGGTCATTGTAGCTACACAGCACTGCAAGCACTGAATAATCCTGATTCAGCTGAGTGGACTGTTTCTTCTATTGAGTTATTATGGCAAGGAAAAAAACCCAAACATAATGCCAATGCAACTAAATTTGTTACTGGTGAAAATAAAAGTAGAAATTAGAATTTATCTGATATAGCAAAAATCCAAAAATGAAAGAACACTGAGAAGTAAATTAGGTGTGGGACATAATGCACCTCTCCCCATTTAATTTCCATTCCCTTTGAAAATGTAGATCAAAGGAACAGGGTACAGAAAGCCAGTGAGGCCATTCTGGTTTTGTAAGGATCACTAATTGCTGCAGTGCAGAGCCACTTTTAGCAACTGATGATTCATTAATTTTAGAAATATGTTTTGAGGGTTCTTGTTTAGGGCAACAGAAGAAAGCAAAAACCTTTAGTTGCCTCTAGATAGAAGGATGGAAGGCAGAAAGCAAACCAGAATATCTGCTTAAGGCTATAAGGAGAACATAGAAAAAGGTGATAGAAAGGCTGCTTTTTCTAATACGTAATTCTCCAAGAAATTATTCAATTGACTTCCTTGCCTATTTCTAATATGAAATCAAATTACCTAAAAGAGAATGTATGGCTGTTATTTACACCCTTGAAGTTCAACAAGAAATGTCAAGATTCATTGCATCTGCATCTTTAGAACTTGAAAACGTTTGTGATTCTTTGTGGATCCATTTTGGATAAAACAGAGGGAGTAGATCTGAGTTCTACTAATATGGATTGACTTGGGATTTCCTAGCCCAAAATCTCATGAAATTTTTTCCTGTTCCCGTGAATGCTTGCCAAAGTCAGATATATCTCAGCTGGTAGTTGTACAAGTCTGCTCAGAGCTGTTGTTTTTTTTGTGTGCGTGCAGAAGATGCGATCAAGTTACCTGACTGTGCTCCAAAACACATGGATATCTGTGAAGCTAAAGCTGGACTTCAAGGCACTGATCTCATGCAAGTGGAATTTACATTCTCTGTTCCTCTTGTATCCTCTGATGTTGTCTTTGTCTCTCTTGAACTGTACACTCACACTATTCTCTGTAAGAAAGGAATATGTCTATCCACATATTCCCAAACCAGAACCATCTAGAAAGTTGAACTTTCTAAAAACTAGAAAGCTGGCCCATAAAACATTGTGCTATTTCAACTCTTGAGGACATATGCAAACTTCAGTGCAAAAAAAAAGTTATTTGAGTTCTTTGGGAAAATCTAAATGTTAGGGGTTTTATTTAATGCTAGACGAAGACTTTTTTCATAAAGCTAATATTAAAAAAACCCAAAATATTGATCAGGAACAAAACAGTTTATTTAAATTGTTTTGTAATGAATGCCACTGGAAAATATATACTAATTAGTACTTACTGGAGAACATTTTTTGTCGAAAGACTTCCACCTGTTCTATTTGACATAAATCTATTCATTGCCATTAATTTCAATAATATAGAAGCAGTCACCAGGAAAATGAACAGGCGAAAAGAAGAGAAAATAGATCAGGGATCTGACGTAGGTAGCAGTTAAAAAGAAGGGTAGTACCGGGGGAGGAGGGGGAGAACAGGAACAAAAACGAAGACAATAAAGCAGAAACACCAGAAGTAGAATGTAAAGGAGGAAGTGATACTGTGGGTACATGACAAAGAAAAAAAAAAAGTTGAATGCAAAGGGATATATATTGTTATATATGTTATTAGGAGACCAGGAACGTATGGAAACTGAAATGAGTTCCTGCCACTACAATACTGAAAGTCTGTTGAGGCAGCAGTATGTCTGAGGTAAAGCGTCCAGCTGCTGGTCAGGAATTAGTTGTTTGGGCTAAATGGTGCCACCAGGCTTCTGATTAGAAGTTAACAGCATGGGCAGAGAAACTTCAGATCTGTGCACCTACATGTCTAGGCAAATCCCAAAAATCTTTCAAGAGTGCTACCAAAACACTTAGTACTATGATGACAACATATTAAAATTTACTATTTCTACTGTAAGCAATAATGAAAATTGTCCACATGAACAGCCACTTATTACACTAGCACCAGACAAGACATTACCTTTATTTTTTCAGTTAAACCACCAACAAACAGCATGGCATTGGCATCTACATCCAGAATGGTATATCCAGGGGGAGAGACAGCACTGAATGTGGCTGGCACAATGCTGGCTTTAGGACCATCCAGAGCTCGCACTGATATCGTGCCATTTTTCCCAGTCCTAGAGATTTTAACAAAATACAGTAAGCATACAGAGTCAGTAGTTAAACCAAACACAAGAAAAGTCTACTTTAGATGGCCTCTTTTAATAGAGACATGTATTACTGATTTGATTATGTTCCATTTTGATACAAATGAATAGACTCTCATGCCAGCCTAAAGTAAAGACCCAACCACAGAATCAGTTTCTTTTTTCTCACCTCAATATCCCTTTTGAACAGAATTCAGTTGTTCAATGTGGAACTTTTATGGACTAAAACAAAGAAGTTGCATTTTTAAAATTATTGTGATGAAATCAGTGTTAAGTAATTGTTTCTTGATGTAACAAATGATGCAGGCAAGCTTCCAAATTGGATTTCTGAATTTCAAAAGGTTTCTTAGATTATATTTGAATTGAAATGAATGTGATACCATGTGATAAAGTACTTCCATTTCCTTCACTGCGTGAAGAGTGAAGGAAATTTTCTCCATTTTCTGCAGTGGAGCACTCTGGTTGATTACCAAACAGACAGAAACCCCATTATGTTTAGGGATGTTACCTCATTGTCCTCTATGAATCATATCAAATACTGATGGTAAAAACAACAACAACAAAAGAATTTGCCATTTGTTAATAGTTTCTGCAACAGCTCATTTTCTATTCCTTAGGTCCTATTAATGTAGTAATTCATATGGAATGAGCTTGCTGACATATCTTTACAATAGAAGGAACAGAATGCGGAGAGAGATGATTCCTCCTAGTCTTACAGGTGTATAGAAAGGTATTTCAGAGGAAATTTGAATAACTCTGAATTCTCTGCAATAATTTGCTTAATATTAATTTAGCTTACAGCAGTAGGGATAGTAGCTTTCCATAGAAAGCTTACTACTCACTTAATAGAAGCAAACTATTAAGCATTTAATGTCACACCAGAAATTAGTGTTTTGTCCCAGACAGATGGACAATAACCAACACATTAAATTTCTTACATGGCCATAATATGTTTCTAGAAATAAGCATGGAGTGTGATTCAAATCCTGTCATGTGCAGATGAAGTATCTAGTATGTTTAGTGACGTGGTGGAGAAGTAGCTGGGAGATGAGGTAGGCAGAGGGAGATCATATACTGTCAATTTCTGGATAACTTTGGAAATTGCTGCTTTATCTCATTTTTAATAGGATTCTGGATTTCCTATGACCATTGTCATGTTAATTTGGAAATTCCTAACACGGATGTTTATCTTGCAACCCTAAATAGCACTGAAATGCTCAGCATAGACACTAGTATTACATGGAACTTTTCTAACTTACATGCTTAATACTTAATGCAGAAATACATAGTTCTAAATAAAACTTACTTTCCTTTTCCATAACAGTTTACAAACAATTTCCACTGATCAGAAGTGACTACCCAGTTTTTAGATTACATGCAGTATTTCACTGGCTACCTGATTAGACTAAAAATTACTTGGTACCTGTTCTCAAGGTAGACAAAATTGAGATTTTTCTCAGAAAGCAGACTATATTTGTGAAAAAGTTCTCTAGGGAAAGGAAGGAAGCTGATTAAAGGCAGATGATAAAAATCACCAGAAATCTCCACAGGTGGCTTTTCTTGATGAAAAGTTACATACTCATCCTATCAAGACACTGTCAAGTCATAGCCAGAGAGTAAAAAAAAAAAAAAATTCGTTTGATTTTCTAAAGTCCTGAACTTTGCTGTACGCAAAGATGCAGAATTTCTTTTTGTCAAATTAGAAAAAGAGAAAAAAAAAAAAGATTGGCTTGGGGTATTGAAGTAATGAGCAAACTAGAAGTCAAAAGCATTCCTCTCAGGAAGAACTGTCATTTCTGTTAAATAAAGCTTGACGCACTTAGAGCATAAGACTGCATAACTTAGGCTACTGAATAAGCTAAATGAAGACCTGCTATCCTGTACTTACAGAATTCCTGGATTTAGAAAGCTTACTGGACCAGCACTCTAGAGCGTGGAAAAATCTTGTAAGACTTTGCATTTTATGTCTTAAAAACACTGTTTAGAAATCCCTTTGGCTTAGAATCTATTACCCAAGAAGTAGAATGAGTTTAGAGTCTTCTTATGAAATAACACAGAACTGGAAAAAAGCCACTTAAATAGAAAAAAATTGAGACATTTAAATTTTGATAAATTTCTTCTGAACTGTAAAGCAGAGTTGCAAAGTAATTTTGAGGTTTTCCAGTCAATGGGAATACCTCTGTAGATCTGTGCCATCTCACCTGCTTTGTAGTCAGGGATCTCAGAGCTCTCAATGTGAAAAATATGTTTGTGAAAAACCATGGGAGCCCTTTGATTACCCACCTCTACCTTGATCTGACAGCTCGGGAAACCACATGGATGGGACTCTCAGTTTCCTAGGGAACCTCCTAAGTGACATCTGGGATATGCGAATATGATGTATTCATAATACATGAAATAATTTTATGGAAGCGGGCTAAAGCCATCCATATTATTCTGATGATTTTTTTTTTAATTTCCTTTTAATTACAATATTTTACCTTTTATTCCAAAATCAACAGAATGCTAAGTAGACAGCTTTCTGTTCAGCAGATTTTTTTTTCCAAGAAGGTTTATAGATGTGAAGCATTTTAAAGGATAAAAGTCCTCAATGTAGTCCTCAAAGTG
>JAVSBS010015308.1:0-24660 GCA_033124195.1 Coracias cyanogaster | reverse complement strand
GGGGTAGTGTCTCGCCTTGCCCTCAATCCTCTTCCCTTTTGGGAGGCGGTACGGACGCTGGCGCCCGGACCGTGACACAGATGCAGGCGGAGATTAATCAGACAGATGTTAAGTGATGGAAAATGAAACAAAAGAGCAAGGATGAGTCAAGTGTTGCAGTGTTCTTCCAGCTTACCGTTAGGAATGGCTGACAGCTTTCCCAAGGTTTCATTCAAAGCTTTCAGGAGAATGGAGTTCTTCTCATCAGCATCTTTCAGTCTGTTCTTCATGCTGTCCAGATTATCTCCCTCTTCTGTAAAAAGTGCACATAGAACAGAAGCTTTAACTCTTTGTTCCACTATCATTTCTTTGCACATAATTTAAAAAGCTTAATAATGAGCAAGCCATTTATCATTAAGGTATTATATTGTGTAAATAGGAAAGTCCAGTAAAACTGGTTGTAGGGTTCATTGATAATCTTCTGTTTCCTTAAGATCCCTACTTCCATGGTATCTAAATGGTCGAGATCCTTGTAATGTTCTATACTCATCAAGGGTTTCCCTAAGGTGTATAGGTTAAAAAAAAAAAAAGACTATCACAGATGATATGATTTATGTAAAGTCATATGGTGACCCACTGATAGATTCAATAGGTGTGATGTTTAGTCACAGCTTTGATTCCTGGATCAAGCTACTACTGAAATTTTCTTCTTGTTTGTCTGTATTGAATGAGTTGAACATAGAGTGAAAGAGGCAAGACAGATTAGGTCATTTTACTGTTGTAATTATACTGGCCAGAGTCCAGTTCTCTTACATTTTATCAAATATAACCAATGCTGACATGACATCTGAGGAACACACATGAGATCACTCTATTGCTCATCATCTATATGAGGAGAATACACTAACAACAGGTTATTATGAAATAAACATACTAAATCTGGGGGCAAAAAGCCCATCTAGTAAATAAAACTCAAAGCTAAGAATTTGTTCAAATTGAAGAACTGGTACAAATCAAAGGCACATTTGTGTCATATTTGGTACATTACAGATGAAATGGATGTTATATTTTACAGGTAAGTTGCTGTTCTTCAGTAGTCGTTTTGAATTAAAATTATGGATGTTTTTGGAACAGTATCCAACATAGTGATAACTTCTAAAACTCTCAAAAGTGAGATTCCAGCGAAGCTTTATGGCTATTTAAACAGACATTATTTCAAAATTTAAGTAAAGTTTGGCACAGAAAATGGTAGTTAATGCTTAAACGACTACCTTAGGGGACCTTTTTCACCATTTCTTCATATCAATATGGAACTTCTTGGAAGACACAGCTGGTAATTTCCTACATTAAAGGCATGCCCTACTGGGAAACTAATTCAACATCACTGTGCTTGATAGTAGGAAGAGAAGAATAATTTGTAGAAAAGGAGTTCAGGATACAAAGTATGGCTGTGACCTTCAGGTATGTGACAGGATATTGAAAACAAACATCTAGTTTTTGGATACTTATCCAGGAAGATACCTGGATAGGAAAACACACCGGCAATGAGGTTTCTTAGTGAATTATAGTCACATACTCGTCAAAACCACAAAGCATTTCTTTTTATTAAGGGACAATAATGAGATGTATCATTGCTACTCCAGCATCTCCAACAGCATCAGGGGTGTAACCCTTTTGTGAAAGAATAAACAGAATAATAGATTAAACAGGGATTTTGGTTCATGTTCCACAAATTCTAAAAAAGTAAGGTTTCTTAAAATTACATATGCAAGAAGCAATTTGTAGAGAAAAATCAAACAAAATACATATGACTTGCCAGAAATCATTAACTATTTTTTTTCCAAGACTACAGCAAGACTGAAATAGTGGACAGAAATTAAATAAGAATCCTAGTTTTGTTGTTAGAGCCTTTGAAATGTCATTGAGGAAGAAATCTGTTTGCTTTATTTAAATTAGAGCAACACACAGGACTGGAGATAAGCCTTCAGTCCTGCAAATTGTCCTGCAGCAGAACAGCACATATGTGTGAACTGTAAAAGGGACAGTTAACACTTGAGTAAAGTTGGGAATAATCATATAAATTATAAGATCACTCACCTCCTCAAAAGCACCTTTAGTTTTAAATGAGAAGTTCTGTCTCCACTGCTGAATGAGGATACTAGTAATAGGATGCTGTTAAACCAGGATGAACTCATGAGATTCTGGTCTTAAATGCTCTGAGAATTTATCTGAGTTCATTTCTTGTTAAGTAATAATACCAACAGAACTGTTTTAATTTCCTCCATTTAATTCTGAAATTATGGTCTGCCTGATATTTACTTGTTATCTCTGGTGTCTTTTGGGATGTTAGTGTTTATAAACTGCATTAATATTTCTGAGATGTTTGATTCATTTCCAGTGGTGGTGTACTAACTTTGTAGCATAGTCTTAAATTATCTCTTTTTTTTCCTCTTTACTCTGCCAGATTCAACATTATGTTAATTATCCCCTAGTTATATTTCTGAAGAATCATGTTTCCAGACTTCTGCTTTCAGCTTTGTAACCATAGCAGCAAACTTATTTTTATGGATTTTAATAAGGGAAGTTTCCTTAGAACTCCTGAAATTCAATACTGAGACTCCACCTGTTTAATATTTTTTTCTTTTAATTACTCAAATACATTTTAACTATGTTTTTTAAAAATTTACCATAATAAAGCCATAAATAAGTGCCCTGAGGGAGGCTCTTACACAAAGAGAATAGAGGAGATACTAAGGCCCGTGTCAGCTTTTCAAAGGAAATTGTTCATTTTGCACAGTGATATTAACATGGAGTTATATTTTGAAGTAACTTCCCATACTGTAATCCAGATGGCCTCCTCACTAAGCAATGAGATACTTTTGTGTATGAATCATGAACTGAACTGACTTCACATCAGGTTTTCCCTGTCTAAATATTAGCATTTATGAAAAATTCTGGAGGTATAATTCGAAGGCCTGAGATCCTTCAGTTAATCATAGAGGCTAGACAGGCAGCTACAATCTAAGTTTTTCCAAACTACACAGCTTATCTTACTTGGAAGAGGTTAGTGTGTCTGCACTGAAAGATTCAAGTTACTGCCGACCCACACTGAAGTGCAGGCTGAGGAGTATCCTGAGAAATTTATCTCAAACCTGTCTCCACTTGATTAGCACTGCATGGAGACAGCACAGGATGCCACTCAATGCACTGTTTATTGTTCAAATCAACAAAACTATTCATGCATCACTGAAACCAAATCCTAAAGAATAAGCAAGATCATGAAGGACTTTGCAGGTATGGGCTTTTAGGTTTTCTGGCTTGGTTAACGTGAAGAAAGATTTTCAATTTCTGTTTATATTTTCGTAATTAAGCACAGTATTACAAATAAAGTATCATGTCTTGTTCCTCTGAGTGAATAAATTGAAGTGAGTCTAATAGAAAAAAAAAATAATCCCTGCACTCACATATTTTATCTTTAAATGAACTTTAGAACTTAGTCACTGTTTATACATAGTGATCTATTTTTACAAGGCACAAGTTTCTACAAGTCTCCACAGACCACATACATAGGTGGCACTGGTTAATTACTGATGATGTGCCACCACTGCAACACTAGTGGAGGCAGCTGTCTTGTGATAGTACAACCAAATGCAGTTTTCCATGTGAAACTGTCCAAGAAGATATCTTAAGGCTGTGCTACCCAACACCTGTACCCCAAAATCAGAATAAAGAATGAACTCTATTAAGGAGCAACATATGTAGATGTTTGTTATTGATGGGATACCACATAAATGAACTGGCAGTTACATACATCCCTTTCTGCTATCTTTCTTTTGCTTCCTGCAAATAGCACTCTTGCTATCCACAGTCTCATTCTACAAGGAGGAAGATGGGTCATAAGCTACATATTTTTTCCCTAAAACAAGCAAGACTTAGAAACTGGCATTAGGAACAAACAGAAGAAAGAGATGTAACTAGAGAAATGCAGCTAATGACGGTTAACTTTTTAAACGGACTACTCCCTGCACTAACTGCAGTTTTTGTATGAATATGTTGGTCATCAAACTAATGCAATTATTTGGTGAATGCAATATGCCAGGCCAACAAAAATACAAAACAGAGGAGAATACACAAACAAGTGATTTAGCTGTGCCTATCAACTGGAAAATGCTTTAGCTAAAAATATTCACGTGTTGTTAGACAAGTCAAGTCCCCCTCAAGTTGTCAATTCTTAAGCAAAAGAAATGACACGAGTTGAATTTCTGTAGCCACCTGACAAGCAGTCTCCAGCTAAAGAGGACTTTATACAGCTTATTTTTGCTTTTCATTGATCAGTTTTGACTAAGTCAGTATATAGTCTCAAATCTGCACTGAGGCAAGTATATTTTTGAAACTGTAGATTCAAAATTATAAGGAAGAAAAATTGCTCCCAGCAAACTGAAAATCCCTCAAGGCACAGAGAGAATGAAGCTGGCAGGCAGCAGCATTCACTCATTTTTAGCCAAAATTTCAAACCCTCTTCTTAGCCAGAGCACTACATAGAGATTTTGCCTGGCCCATCAGGGTTATTCCTTCTAACTCCTAGCCCCACAGAGAGAGAAATGACTAAATCTCCATTTTAATAGCTTCTGTCAGAAGCTTTGCTTTGTAAGAACTGTTTCAGCAGTTTTAGGTGGTAATATAAAACATTTCCATGATTAACGACCACTTACAACTCGGGTAATTGGCCACAAATCAGGGGAATGTAATAATGTATCAAGAAAACACTCCCACCTCCATCACTGCCTAGCCCGGATTTTTGGAGTGTATAGTAGTTGAGTGGCTTATGGGTCTTCATTAGTTTTAACTAATGTAGAGCACATAGGGAAATTTTAAACTAGTTATTACTTCTATTTAACAGATCTTTATAGAGTGCCCATTATCTGTCTTGCACTTCCAGATGAGACTCTGAACAGGGTGGCTTTGTAAGAATAGTAAGAAAATATCTTTCTATTAGTTTGACACTCAGCTCTCACTTTCTGTTGTGGAAACATCAAGACATGCAGAAGGGATTATGTTGGTAATACTAATAACATCACCACTTTGGAGCAAAAGCAGGGTGGGGAAAAAAAATCTAAGAAGTCTGTCATTGGATTTTATTCTTATGCATCTGCATTCTGGGCACAATGTTAACTGATCTTTGTGGGTCAAGCTGTGGAACATGGCTATGTATTATTTGATGCAATAGACGTACTGTGAAAAGTTCAGAATGTTTGTATGAAGCACTTTAAAACTAAGACATATCAAATCTAAGACATATCAGAGAGCATTAAGAAAGCTTGATCTCATTATGCTTCAGTATGGGGCAAGAACATAGACAAAATCTAATACATGCATTTTAAGCACTGCTCCCTGCTTGTGTTAGGATTGCTTTATGAATCTTTACACTGTTTAGGCCTTTGGTTCTGAATTATGAAACCATTATCAACTTAAATTCTCGCTGGTGTAAAATGAGAGAATAACATACTTATTTCAAAAATCTCTGAAGTAATGTCTTACTGAGGCTGTAATACATCTTTTCTCACTGTTAAACTGGACAGTCTTGTGGGCACGTGGAAATGGAATTCACATATATCCAAGTACAGACACTACTTTATTTTGTCCTTGAAAATAGGGTGCTGTGCTATGTGGAGCACATGATTACTCCATTATTCCCTACCGCCTGGGGAGCACACAAAGCTATGGACTCCACTCGGTGGCATCCAGTCTGCTCAGAGAAATGCTGTGGCAGGGAAGAGTCAGCGCTGCCGCTTTAGTGTTTCCTATTCACTAGCCATGGCAGACTGCAGCAGTTTGCTAACAGCATCCCTACTTGTTCTACTTCAGCCATGCTACTGAAATTGCACACTGTTTTCCCCTCAAAGTTCTGTGATTTTCTGTAACATATTTACTGAAACATGCCCCTCTAGACCTAAATCTGTACTGAATCTGGCAGTAAAGAGTCGCAATAAAGAACATCCTAAATATATATCCAAGATTTACTACTAACTGCAGGCACATTTTTTCCTCAGAGCTGCTACAAGAAAATAATGCTTTTAACTTTTAAACACTGTATGACAGTGAAATGTATTTAATGACCTTATGAAACATTGTGCTTTATGACCTTATTAAACATTACGTTTACTTGTTAACTGGTTCTGCAGTTGGAAGTCCCAGAGCTACCACAGCTAAATGGAACTCCAGTAATAGCCAAAAATGACTAAGTTGTATGGATCTCATCCTTCATGCTGTATGCTTTTTGTAATGCAACTCCCAAGAGGCCAATGAAAATTTTGTATGTTAAAACCTGAAAGACTGGGCTCTATTTTAAAAATCTGACTTGTTTCTAATAAAAAGTATTTAAACTACTCTAGCATGACAGCGAAGCTTCAGGAATCATCTCTGTGACAAGCAGTTTAAATCTCAACCTTGAATATTTACTGTATGTGATTTTTCTAGTTCTGATGTATGAAATGACAACAAAAAGACCCAGCTGGATTTTTAGATCCTATGATAAGCATAAAATATACCATAGCTGTTTTCCTCTCCTCGTCCTTATTTCTTCCAAGTCCTAATCTGTTTTCTCACATAGGTTTTCAAGTGTTATGCTTTTCCAATCCTTGTAGTTAATTCCAGGTTAAAGCTATTATAGCTTCAGCCAATTGAATCAGATTAAACTATGATGTATCTAGCATAAAAGAATTTTTCAAAAATTGCAGTGACCGGACACAAGCTTCTCAAAGTATAAACAATAACATTTCAAATTATAAAAGCCAGGGGATTACAGTGCACTAATTTGAAATAAACCACAAAGTTATCAACTTGAACTTATTCTATCTAGACTAATCAAAATATTGCTCAGTGTTTGGATGAAAGACTTCCAAAATAGTTGTACAAAGGACTCAATAAATCCTCCTCTCACACTTTACTATACCAGTGGCATATTGTACGCTCCTAAGTTGCTTGCTTTGTTATATGTAAAAACAAAGCAATTAGAGCAGTAATGCTTAACGTTTTTCACAAAGGCAGATGTGTGAAACTCACTGTTGGCCTACTTGAAAGTAGATAATTGTATCATCCTTACTTCCCCTCAGGTTTAGTCGAAATGAATTATTTTTTTGCAATTACTTTCTAGGACTGCTGTGGAGAAAGAAGTGTTGAGTACTGTTAAACAGATGTTTCATTAGTGCTGCAGTATGTATTTTTTTAGAGAATCTATAAAACTATCTGTCTGGATAAAGACACAAGAAATAAATGGCTTTTCATTGCAATGATAAGAAGATCATTAAATCATGGGCTCAGAGCAGAAGTTTGTCCAAAGATCTTTTTTCTCCTTCTGACCAACAGTCATTCCTCACTCATGTTTATCTAAGCTGTTTTCAAAGATTTTCAAAGGTTGACTCTCCCTAAGTTCCTCAATATTCAATTCCAGTAGTTCTGTATTTTAATTACAAGGAAGATTTTCCTAGTACATGACCTGTATCAGTGCATTTGAGATATGTTAGTCCCATTAAAAAAAAAAAAAAAAAAAATCTAACCAAAGAATATTAAGTCCCTACCCAATTGTCTCTTTTTCAGTCTACACATTTAAATTATTTCAATCTTTCCTCCTCATCTCTTCTTCACTAGATCTCCAACTAGTCTTCACCAAGTCTTCACGTCTCTCTGTAAATCACCTCAGCACTCATTAAGTTCAGTGGCCACAACTAGAGCCAGTAACCTAGGAATCCTGAACAGATGGAGGATTGTTTCATATGTTTTGGAAAGCCATGCTCCTATTCATGCATTCCTCTGTGACATTTGCCTTTTCCACCTCCAACCAGCACATGACCCCTGCTTCTCTTTAGAGCTACCCAGGCAATTGCTTCTCATCCTGTATTTCTGCAGGTGATTATTCATGTGCATGTGGAACACCTCATATGTTGTCCATACTGACTACTGTCCTACCTTCTCATTTATTGATGAGAAAATATTATGGACATTATACGCAAAGTCTTAGCAGCTTTTACATCTCACCAAACAGCAGTTAAAAACCTTCCCCCTGCTTCTCCTCAGTGAATAATTTCACATGCAAATTAGAGATGTTTTATTTTTCACTGGGAAACCAAAGTATTTGGTTTGGAGTCCACAAACTTTATGACGTGAACTGCATTTAAACATGTATTTATGCTTTAGAAACAAATAAATTTTGTGTGTATGAAAATAATAATTTTTCCCTACAGATATGTTTTTAGTTTCATTTTTTAAAGAAAAGTTTTAGCAATTCTTTCCCATTACTCTCTGGCAAACATCTTCATTTACCTCCCCATGCTTCCCCCTTCTGGCACAATCCCACAAGCATCCTGAAGAGATGTGGTATCTCTGACCTGTATTGCAAACCCTGCTTCTGTATTGACAAGAATAAAAATTGATTGCTGAGCTGGTTTTTGTACTATTTTTCTGCTACAGCATTTAGTATATCAGAACCAGTAATTCTATACCCCTCTCCTCCCCAATTACTGTTGCCCTTACTGTAGTTAGCAAGAGAAGATCAAGGCTCCATCCTCCTCAGCCTTCCTGTCCAAGAAATGGATAGAGGGGACAAGCACCCCTGTATAGTGCCCGGACTCAAAACGGGAGTATTTTTCATTGACACATTGTTCAACTTCAACTCAGATAATGAATTATACTTTTTTTCCTACTGATATGACTTCTTCATATTGGAAGCATAGCAGTTTTACAATATTTTTCTTGTATTTAATGGGCCTGAATCCATATATTGCACATACCTTTAACATCATTTTCTAACATCTTGGCTTCATTAAGAACCCTGAGGCTTTTCTGAAGAGAGCTCTTGGCACCATCCTTCAATGATCCTTGAGGACCAGACGTCTGTAGATAAATAAGCAATGTCATATATACAGGGAAGTCTGAAGTCAGAAAAGATATATGAAGATGATTTCAGTGAACAGTCATCTAAATTTTAAATGAATATCATTGTGCTCTGAATTATATCCCATTGCCATTATACTAGTCTACTAGATTAAAAAAAAAAAAAAGCCTTAATTGTTTTTACAGGAAGCCAGATCTCCTTTGGAATAAATACCAGTGATAACTTCAATAAAAAAATAAAATGTTTATAGTGTTAAAGAAGCAGGTTTGACTCTAGGAGCACAACTTTGTCCAAAGCAAACAGAAAAAAAGATCTTTCAACTTAAACATGGGTCTCTCCCTCCAGCTATGGACATAACACCATGCAATACAGTATTTCTCCCTAACAGCAGCTACAGTACCTTAGAAGCGAGACTGGATCTGATGATCCAAATTCTCATACTGACAACAGAGATTCCTTTGTCATTAAACTAAAGAATTATAACTGCTAGGTCAGTAAAGAAAATGTGATATATAAAAAAGTAAAGTTTAAAAAGAAGGGCAAATTGCAGTTAATCTGAAAGAGTTTTATAACCAAATAACCATCTTTCACGATGTCATGCTACTTAAAGATTTTTCTTTTGAAAAACATCCACATTCACCTCTAACTTCAGTGCAGAGATTGATCCATAGATAGAACAGTTTTTCTAAACTAGATTAGAATTTAAAGTTGGTAGGAAATGCTCTAGATTCTGAACCACTTACTGTTCAGTTTGTAAGACTGAACTCAGGTCACACATCATACTGAATACATTTATTTGAGAATATTCCTGATGGCCAGATAACATTCCATATTAGTCATGGGTCATAGCCTTGTAACTAGTATGTAATTAAGAAGCAGCTACTTTTCATTTTCCAGGGCAGATACATAGTCTCAAAAATTAACTGTGTGTCAATTAAATGACACAGTTATTATTGCTATTCATTATTTATACAATGAGCAAGCCCAGAGGTGATAATATGCATGCTACGGAATCTTAGTTGGTTTTCGATGCCACTGTAAAAAACATATCTTGGACTTGTCAATTTATTTTTCTTTTAAACATCCTAGGGAATACTTTGGATACTTTCAAAATTCAGGACCAAGTTTTTTGTTAGAGGACATCTCATGGCATATGTTGCCATGTCACAGAGATACAGCTATAAAAGATTCCTTGTTTTTATTTGGGATGTAAATGTATGCTTAGCTTTCATCATCGGCTAAGCCACTTTATTAAGCTGTGTACACAAATTCCTTTCAGCATCAACAGAAACTATACATTAAAAAGGTGAAGAAATTAGTTTCTTACAGGTTTCTTTATCACATAATACAAGTAGCATTGGTAATAGAAAAATACATACAAACAGAGAAAAAAACAACCTATGCAATTAAGTGAAAGACTGCTCCTGAAGGAAGAATGTTTGGCCAGATTTTGCGGCAGATGCACCTGTCAAATCAGATAATACTTTAATATTTCTTTTCCCATTACCAACAGAAGCCAGAGTATGATCACTTTGTGACCATAGACTTCAAAATATTGTTATCATTATTAAATGACTAAGCATGGTTGACTGGCTGTTAAAGCAGTTTATATTCAATAAAATGAAGCTGGAAGGCTAGATTTACAATGCAAAACCAATAAGCTAATCAAATCAGGGACAATAATTGGGCATGTGCTGACAATTAGTCAGAAAGATTTCAGCATGAAGTTAATACTAGAAAAGCTCCTTCAGAGACAAATAAACTTGTACTGATTAAAAGTTTTATTTTACTTTTTTTTTTTTAATAATTTTGAAAGGGAGGATCAGTCAAGACATCTGATGTAAAACATACTTTTTTTGCTAGCTTTATGAAACATTTTCTGGCTTTGTGTGAGGTGAGATTGTGTGCTTGTAGCAAGCCTGGGTCATGATGACTACCTTTATGATTTAATAAGACTGACAAGTCAAGGGTCTTTGATATTATTTTCTAAATTGGAACACCTGTTGTAAAAAAGGAAAAAAAAAAAAGGAAAAAGAGATTGTGATTCAAGATAAACTGGAAAATCACAGGATCTCAGGAATTTCACTTGTTCTAATTCTGCCTCTTCCAGAGCATCTGTGACCTGGGGATAGTGCCTTCCTCTCCCTGTGCCTTCCTTTACTTCCCCTTGCAAATTCTGTGCAGCTTGACTGTTTGCAGCATCTTGTGGCAGAAGTTGGATCTCTCTATTTAACCAAACAATGTAATCTCAATCATGGTTTAGAGGCCTAAGTGCTGTTATAATAACATATTGCAAAATTCTGTCACTGAAACTGTTCATCACCATTAATGGTCAGGGTTTTTTTCATATCCATGGGTTAGCAAAAAAGTTTAACAGCAAAGGAAAAACCTCTATCAAATCAAACAAAAACTCTATAAATTAATAATTAACAGACAATTTTGGATAAGGAAATAATATCCCCTCTGTCTTCCTTTTTTTCCTGGTATTTCAATGAATCTTGAACTCTGTTTTTGTCAAACAGCCCAGCTTCTGCAGGAGTGGCATAAAGATTCCTGTGTAGCCCACAGCCTGGTGGGTTATGGCACTCTTCTGGGATGGAGGATATCCTTTCAGATCTCCCAGGGACAACTGTATGAATCACTGACGTATCACAGTAACAGGGAAATGCGCTACCCGCTGCAAGTTTGAACAAGATCTGACATAGTCACAGTGTTGTGAAGACTGCCCTTGACAGCGATTGCTGGGGATGGTCTGAGCACGTATCAGACTGAGAATTGCTGGGGACTTTGCAGAAAGGAATCTTTTCTGAGGTTTCATGAATGGATGTAACCATGAAGCAGGCATCTTGTTGAACAAGTCTGCTGACATGTTGGTGATTTTGGTCTCTTGCAGAGGTTCAGCTGCAACCATGGATGTAAATGAACTGGAACAGTTTTGGGGATCATATACTTGAACTTACTCATGTAACAAGGTATTTTTAGACCTAAGTGTTAATTAACATCATTTAAAAATAGTTTTGCCTTATTCTTAAATTATTTTCTTTTCACATATACTCTGGGAAGTTTTCACTTATGCAAGAGTTAGGGCTACTCCCATTGTTACCAGTCCTGCTGAGCATTCTGAAGTACCTAAATGGTATGAATGATTTGCCCCTCAGGACATCCTCAGAAAGAGGATGTCTAGGCAACTTCATGCCATTTCCACATAAGAAAACCTAGACACCCAACATAGCTATTGAGGTACCACTAGAAAAATGGCAAAAACAAAGCATGAACTAGGCCCCTAAATACCTAACACATCCCCTGTGCTTCCAGATACTAGCCTATAAGCCCTCTTTAAAAACTCAAAGAAGAGTCACATTTTTTCAAGATGTACTATAAAACTATGATTCTGCTCTGTAAGACACAAGCTGGATCTGTTAACACGACTCCCCTCTCTTCAGTCAATTACTGCCTTGGCTAAGTAATGGGATGTTGAAGCTGCCTGAATGCCAGTGATTTCTCATCTGTGATAAATTTATTTTGCTTTTAAAGGGAGAGCAAATCCATCACAAAAAGCCTAGGAGGAATTTTTCTGTCATATTTTTAATACTTTTTTTTTTTTCCATTCATTTATCAGGCTTCCTGTAACCACAATGGATTTTAAGCACCTTTTTGTTCTTGCTTTTAGCAACATTAGCTTAATTTGAAAACAAAATTTTCCCATTACAAACCAAAACCAAAAAAACCTCCTGAGATATCACTAAGGTTCTTGTAAATTATTCACTCCAGTGATGTACAGAGTGGAATCTAAAACTCAGTCCTGTCCCTACCATCTCTAGTTTATGCACCAGCTTGCTGCTGTTGGGAAACCTTCCTCCCCTTGTCCCAACAGTATAATTGGCCAACAGGAAGGGCTACGCTCAGGGATGCATGTGAGCTTCAGCACTTGTCTCTAATATCTGCTAGCATCTGGAGATCAGATTTTACAGAAGACAGGCACCCACAACTGCTCTCATAAAGAAGAGAACATGGTTCCACCTTTCAAAAAGAAGGGAAAGACATGATCTCTGTCTTCTACACAGGGTCCCAAATGGTACCTTCTCAGAAAGGAGGGAACAGACACTAAGGACTTCTCAGTTTGACGAAGCTCAAATCCACAAATGCTGCCTTCCAGGACAATGACAGTTCAGAATGGTGAAATGATGACTGAACTTCACAGTTAACCTGTTGTAAAATTTGTTGTGAAATCCTCACATGATCATATATCAAATAATACTTAATATCTCCCTTGCTCTGCAGCAATTTGATGGCAAACCACCTCTACTCTATATCAAGTAAACTACATTTAAAAGGCAGCCAATCCTTCCATTTTCCTCTTTATCAACTAGATCCCTGTTACACATGTGTAGCTCATAACAAAAAACAAGCTCCCTGTAATGAATACATGCCACAGAGATGCTTAAAACCTCACCTTAAAATTATCTTGGTCTCTTTCTTTTGTACTCGCTGCTTCTATTTACATCATATTGTCCACTTTCACCCCCATCTCTTTCAAATTATCCATCCACTTTCTCTCCATGGTGTAATCAGCCAGTTCACTGCCTGTATTCTTTTATAGCCATACTGTAATGGGTTGCTTTGTTTCTTAACTGCTGTATATGTCTTTTTTCCTATTCAGTCCTTGAAACAGTTGCCTGCCTCACTCACTGTGAGTCATCAAAGGAGCAAAAGATAGCTATCTGTATTAAATCCTAATGAGAAGAAAACAAAATCCACAGCTCCTATTTACTTGCGCAGTGTAATCAGGAGTTCCAGTGAAATAAATCACTATTTATGGAGAACTAGTGCATACTAATGCGTGAGGTGAAATTTTTTCATCAAAAGAGAAATATAGTAATTAGTGTTATTTGAAATAGAAGCTGACAATGTAAACAGCCTAAAAATATTAAATTTTTTTGTGCAGTGTCTAGAACACTTTATGCCTCTCCTAAATGCAGACCTTTACAGTATGTGATTGCTTTTTTCTATTCTTGTAATCCATTTCACTGAAGTAGCTCTCTGCAAGCTACCTTTATTCACATACAAGTGCTGTAACTACAAGTTGCTTCTGTTCATCTATATGTTTCTGTATCAAATATAGCGTCTGGCAATTTAATATTATACTGTCATTTCCTTGTGTTTCTGTGTTCCTGTGAAGTGCACATCAGTTGCTCTCTGACCACCTTCCATAAATTAGCCATTAATTCCTTTGATATTTGACATAAAAAAATAATTCTGGCTATGCTCAGAACATTTTCTGCTCAGAGTATATGCATTAAGGAGCCAAGTTCCTCATTATAACTCAGGCTGCAGAGCTGGCTTTACCTTACAATCCTATTTTTAAAAGTTCTCTCCATTTCTCTGAAAATTTGCATGCAGTACCTCATAGGGAGAATAAGATTTCTCTGTGAAAACTGGCAGAGTTCATAAAAAAATCTGTATGGTTTCTCTGAATAAAACTTTCTGCTCCCCTCCTATAGTTCTCCATTTCTAGAACTGTCAGGTGCACACAGCTCATCCTATGTGCAGAGAAATGCCTCTGAGCATTTTCATGGAACTAGAGGGTGAAGAGTTAATTAAAATATGGAGTTTTTTAGATGTGTGCGAAACATTTGTTAAATATAAACCAGCTTTACTGAGTATTGAATGACCTACACTCCTGACTCAAAGCTATTGGCTTGAGCCACAGGCAGAGACTGAAAGGTGGATGACAGAGGGAAGAAGAATAGTAAACGAAAAAGGAAAATTAAAATAAGGAATGGGAGTTAGGAACAAATGGGGATGTAGTTTGAAGGTACATGTAGCTCTGACAGTGGCATAACTTTCTGATCTCAATAGAAGAATCTGTGTAGAAGGGGTATCTAAATAAAGTCATAAGACTGCAAAACCTGGATCTGAGATAAGGTGTAGCACAGTTCCTCAGAATATCTAAGCCTTCTTCCCAATTTACTTATTTTTCTTACCACTTGCATAGCTTCGTTTGCAAGAGCCTTGGCTTCCTTGGCAACTTTTTCAGCTTCATCTGTGTAATCCTTGATGTTAGTATAAGCATTGAATGCAAGTGTGGCATTGAAAGAGAGGTTTTTGGCTTCAGCAAGGATTCTGTTGGGATGGGAAAAGTAAACACATGATTAAATCTGCTATCAGAGCTCAACAGCACATAGTATCCTACTTTTTCAAACCCAACAGGCTGCATTTCTAAGGCTACTTCTAAGGCGTTTCTTCAGAGAGCAATGCTACACTTGAGATTTCAGGAGTTCTGGCATCATGTCTTTAATAGAAATCACATTTTATCTGTGCAGAAATACATAAAAACCAATACTCACTAAAAGAGGAAGTTCCGTGTGACAAAAATAGATCAGACACTGAGAAAAGATGCAGTGCTCAACATTGTAATCCAGGTAACATATTCATAATGTGAGTTTATAAGTTGTGTGCTGAGCCAGGCAACTCAATGAATTTTGGACTGTATGAACATGGAGGATCACCACAGGCACATTTTAAAGCAGACTGTCTGAACAACCAATTTCTTGGTCTGGCTGCTAAACACAGAAATGTCTGGTTTCAAGGAGATCTCACTATCTAAACCAAATCCTGAATGTTAATTTTGCTGACCAAAATGAAAAACATAAGCAATAATGCTTCATATTGAATGGGATATTCCATTTACATGAAATACTCCATTCTAATAACTATAATGAGATTAAAAAGTAATCATAAACAAATAATATTTCATGGTGCAGGTACTGGAGCTCATCTAACCCCTTTCCAGGTGAATTTCTAGCCAGCAGGCTCAAGAAATCACTTTTCTTGCACTCAGAGATATATTAAAATATTTTCTACTACAAAGTTCTGCACCTACAGAATTAACTTGAAGACATCTGTCTCAGTATACATTATGCCTGATGCCTATGATGCTTTTCCTGAATAAAGAGCAAATGTGCTAAAATCCCCATTTGAGCCAGACAAGAATGGATTTGAGCTTGCATTTTTGTCTCTCTGGATGTCTCTCTCTAGCCATCAAGCTGTATGACAATATAAAGTAGGCAGGGATTACTCCTGCTGGACGTGTTCTAGTTAGTATAAAATACTTAGTCATTGAGACAGTGTGTGTGGAAGAAAGAGAAATTAATCCTCTAACCTGGTAACTTATCTATACTCTGGGGAACTGAGACAGCTGGGCTCCAGCCCCCGCTTCAGTGAGTATTTAATGATTTCTATAAAATACAATAGGAAAGACAAAGGGGATGGAAGGTATACTCCCTGGACTCCAGATGTAGTTAATAGAGGAAGAGAGATTCCCTTTAGGCTGCTGCAGAAACAGCATGACTGAGCTGCTTCTGCATCACTCTGGGAAAGTACATCTCCTTCCCCAACTACAGATGGACCTCACTAGGCTAGAGTAAGTTTTTGTGATGCTCTGTTAGAGAAATGTGCAACCCAGAACAGCTGTCTAGCTAGTAGCTCAAGTACTTCTCAGAGATATGGTTCGAATCCCTTTTGGTTAGGAGGGAACTGAACTGAATTCACCAAACACCAATGATATTTACTCTTGAGCAGGCAATTAGCCATACAGGAGAAGCCTATACTAATACCTCCTTGTATGTTAGAAAAATAACAATTTTTTCTAGGTTAAATTTATGAACTAACTGTTCCATATTCTAACTCTCAAAATAACATCCTCATCATCAATCAATATAATATTTGAAGCCTTAGGAGGTGTTTGGAGAGAAAGGGCTCTCTGTCAGTTTCTCCTGTAAGATGAAACGGTATTTTTCAGCAAATTTAGTATTAACTGAAAGACACCCCAGTGCCAGTTGTGAAGACAGATACATTTTTTAATTCCTAAGACAGAGGCTGCATATTTTTTTTTAAAATATGACTGTTTAATGTCAGTGCATGAAGTGAACTGCTTTATCATGATGCAGGATTTGTCCTTTGAAATTACATATCTATCTTTGCTTTTAGATATAATTTTTAATGTCCTTGATTCTGCATTTTTTATTGTATATCTTGAGAAACTGAGGTTGATGTCCAGGTCACACAGAAGTATACTTGGTACTGTAATGCCACAGTGAATGTGACTTAAGCTCCTTAAGGCCAAGAGAGAAGTACATGTACACACCCATAAAAACGTCTATTTAGTATAGTTAAAAGCCTCAATCTCCAAATACATCTTGCCAACATTTCATTAAGGAGGCAAAATATTATTTTCTGTCTACATTTTTGCTACTTAGCTCCTCCATGTTAACTTCCCATGTATTTGTACTTATATCCAAATTCAGTACTGTGGTTGGATGTGATACTTCAGGCCCAGAGGTGCATCACAAAACTGACATGTCCTAATCAGACAGCGCAGATACCATTTACAAAAGCCACATTTTTCTAGAAACAGTGCCCTTCAAATTGCTTTTACTCAGAAAACCACAGCTATCATTATTTTATGTACTCCTCAAAACATAAATTAGACTGAATATCTAGAGTAGCGTGACTACACTGTATATGAAGCCAGTAATTTTAAAAGTATCAGACACTCTATCAGAGATTATTCTGTGCCTTTTCCTCAAAATTATAGATGTTGGCAAGAAAAAAATGTTAAGCATCTGTTCACAAGTCTTTGAGGTATTTAAGTCTTCATGTAGATCTAATAGATCTAAGTAGAAAAAAAAAAGGATCATATTGTCGATGTTAAAAAGAATAATATATCTTTTTTATTCATATAGTGCTTTTGAGAAAATAAAACTCTGTAACTGTGCTAGGGATAGGTCCTAGAGGCAGAATATCCATGATCTATTTCTGGGTATTACTGTTGCAAATTACACTTACTATTTATGTCTTGCTTTCTTAAATGTGAAAAAGTGCAATAAAAAAAAAACAACAAAAAACATGCCTCCTCTTCCCCCCAGAGAAACCAAACCAAAACAGAATCCTTACCTTCTATTATTTCCAGGAAACTATATTCATGATGAGTTATAAAGTATCATTCTTCAGAAAGGGCTGTGGTCATAGAAACCAAAGGCATTGCAATTCTCACTTATATTTAGGAATATGATACTGGTAAACAGAAACTGAAGTTTCTGTACTTAGGTTTAAGCATTTTAGCCCGTGACACCTACTGACACCTACTCTTTTGGGAGACTGTTTTTAAACCTCTAGAGGGATTACTGTCTGTTGATAGGGATAAGGCTCTCCTACCAAAATGGTCATCTTAAACATAAAAATACCACTTCTTTTTAACAAACATTTATGAAAACACATAGTGGGCTCTGTAAGACAAAGTTTGATTTTTTTCACATCAGCACAGCACTAGGTATAAGGTAAATTAAACTGTGTTATGAGTGCATCTGAGGGCACTGTTTCCAGGTAATGCAGCCTGTAAGCATCACAAGACGTATGAAGTGGTTTACAAGGGATATATACACAAAATAACCAGTTGGATAGTTGTATACTCATACAGAACACTAGTTATTTGTATACTCCCAGGGACAGATGTTGAAGTCTAAGAAGAATATACTTCAATTTCTGTCAAGCAATTTTACAGACCTTGCTTCATGATTTTTTCATTGCCAATGAGTGGCTGCCTTACCCATCTAGTATTGTGGAGGATTCATTCAGCTGGGCTGCATGGTTCTCAGCTTGCAACACCTTTTCTGGAAGCATCCTGTCATGAATTTCTTTTGTTAAGTCATCTATTTTATCCTTCAGCTGATCAGACATTGGCTGTATCTTATCTGCAACGCCTTCCACATACTGAAAAAGACAAAAGAAATGCCTTTAAATCTTTAGTTACACTAAACTGTTGTGCTCCACTATAATAATTAACCAATGACAGAAGTTTAATGTTTGATTGACTCCAATGTATTTTTGCTTACTAAAGTATCTTAGTCAAAAATAAACTCTTTGAAGACCTGTCACTCCTGTTCCAATAAGCTGCCTCAAAATGTTTCCTTTTCCATTTCTTCAAAAGGCATTTTTCCATTCATGATAAAATTTTCAATACAAGGTGGAAATATTTCCAGAAGCAATGATATTTCAATATTTGATTATTTTTTTTTTGTAGCAAGGCACTGATCTCAAAATCTGTTGATAAAACTTCTAAGGCAGAGTTTTCAAAAACATCATGTAAAATGCAAGTGCAATCCTCTCCTCTCCCTGATCTATCTAGACTTAAAATTGTTGCCCCAGGCAACAAATTATTTCTGAAGTTTCCTTCTGATATGCACACATGGTTTTTGTGCACATAAATCTACATCTAGATCACAGAGTCACAGTGAGATTGTGAATGGGTCTGCTGCTTCTGCAATTCTAAAGATAAAGTCAGTATTGCAATCAGGATATCATATTCATATAAGAAGGCACAAAAAATTGTAAACTAGCTTTTTATATAATCCAGTGAATCACTTCAATCTCAAAGTTCATAATTTTTATATATCAGACTAGCTGTTATGCCATACAACAATGGAAAAACGCTTTCTTCCAATTCAAATATTTCAACATTGATAAATAAAAAGAAAAATCAGGTATAACTTTAATTAAACTATTTTGCTTCGATAATGATGCTTCATTGTACTAACTCTCAGATATGGATGATAAAACACTCACCTCTACAGCTAAGCTGATTTCATTTGCAAGTTTGTTGGCTTCATTAAGGATATCATTCCCTTCTTGCAGGCTCTTTTCAACATCTTGTCTGCCATCTTCTACAGCTTGCTTCTTTTTCTATAGGATGTGTTCAGATAAAGAAAAATAAGAGTTGTTAACTAGTATTCCCAATACAAGACTGCATTTTGTCACCATGTCACAATGTCACTTCCGGAAATCTCTGAGCTTTCAGAACAAAAACAGCGAGAAGAATAAAGCATGTATCATGTCAAGTATCTTTTTGTTGCCTTCCTGTCCCCAGCTCTGTAGCCCCTTCCTAAACAGTAGTTTTTTGTTGCTGTATAACGGAGGTAACTGACTGTAGTACTACTGTAAAATAATCAGAAAGAAGTTAGAAATCCTGATCTTTACCCAGATGTGCAAGTTCTTCATTTTGACAATTACGTTCTCTGCCTATGAAGGCAAAATTTATCAAAATGTTCTGCTGCTTTGGTATTTATGGCCACTGGTGTTTCATCAACTACTAAATGTAAAGTAAAAGATGATGGTTTGCAGCAGCCTTAGGATTCTTGATTTTCCAACTTGTAAAAATACTGCATATTGTTTAGTGAGGAGGGACTTCCGAAGAAGGAATTGTCAATTTGCTGTGCAAGATCCATTGAGTATCACAGATCAGTCTGATAGAAGACCATGGCATTCTAGCGTTAAGAGTGCTGTGATGGCTTCTTTGTCAAAACAGGGTCAAAATAAACAAAAAAAACCTCCTCAAAACAACTAGGTGGGCAAGACTGCCTTCAGGTACTCTGAAACTGTGATGCAGAGAATATTTTAGAAACTGAGATAGCAGGCAATTTCTCCAGCCTTTGAGAAGAAAATGCACCAAAGAGATATCACCTAACTTCTTTACAGCACTGTATTTCCTTAAATCAGTCAAGCCCACAAATCTCTGCTGAGAACTGAGGTCTCAGAACTCTAACCTCATCATTGTACATGAGGTTAAAGCTCATTGAGAAACAAATAGATTTGAAACATTTATCTTCATTAGGTTGACTCTGCTCTTTATGTCTTGGTTAAATGCTTGTTAATGTACAGTATAATATGCTCTTTAAGTCTCTGCAATTTAAATTAAATCAAATCACAGGCAGACCCCTCTGCTATGAGGGAGATCATTTATAACAGCTACTAACTACAGAGGATGGAGTTTGATTTATTACTCTGTAATATCCACATACCCCCCTTCAGTCTTCTTCCCTGGGGCTGGAGAGGGAGATGAAAGTTTAAGGTTTCTAGGAGCAAATATATGACAGCAAAGATTTTAACTGAACTCCTATTTAAATCTTCAGCACAGAATTTGAATTTTACATGACTATTTATACTGGGATGAATCTAGTTTTCCCCTGAAATCCAATGCACTCTTCACTCAATGTTTAAAAGTAGATGATATTATTTTGATAAAGCTGTGGAGTAATGCTACTTTTAAAAGCCAGCGCATTTCCTTATTCTGAGAAACATGTTTCCTTTAAATTACATGAGATATAGTTATATTTTAATAATATTTTTGTTTTGCTTATATTGTTTCATGATTTAATAATGCAAAGTTTCACACTTTAATCAGACTCAAAGTAATCAAGGATACAACTAGTCAGCACTCACCTCTACCAAGGTCATATTTTTTTGATTGACTGCAGATAAACGATCAGCCTTCCTAATTTTACTCATAGCTTCTCTTAGCAGATCTTGAGCATCATCGACTTTGGTGTGGTAGTTTGCTAGCTTGTCCTGGACCTCCTTTTTGAGATCCTCATTTTTCTTACTGGGCTCACCAAATAATTTCTTCACCTTGTCCAAAAGGTCGTCTGCATTCCTGCAATACATCGCCACCCATGAAGGCACTGAATTCATATTTCCTACACCAAATAATCTGAATATTCTTAATAATATGCAAATGAAACAGACTTCGAAATTAAATCTAAAAGTAACTGTCAAGAGAACACATGCTTAATGAAGTGCAATGACAGTTGTTCTTAAGCTCTTTCTTAAAGAGGTTGTTAAATGCCACTAAGATCCTATTTATGAAGTAGAATATATTCAAATACTCTCAGCTGAAGACTGTTTTGTCTTTTTTTCTTTTTGGTAAGTTGCCATTCTTGAGAACTGACTAGTAAAGCACGGTTTTTTGAAACATTTCAACTTGTCAAAAAGATTTCCTCCATTCACATTAATGTGACATGTGACACAAAGTGGTTTCCTACCTTCAGCTGAGGGGGGATATGTAGATATGCCTGGTTGCAAGCTGTCTCGGAGCAGACAAACTGCTTTGGATAGTAAAAAATCATTAATACTTTCCTGTGAAATAAATAACCCTCAGGAACCTTGGATTTATGACTTTCAGTAGTCAAAGAATTTTGCTTATCTAAAAATAAATTCTGGAATATTTCAATGGGCTTTGGCAACACAGAAATAGAAAGTTCACAAGTGCCTGCTTTTGGCAAGGGATGCGATACTTCTTGAATATCAAAGAGTTGCTGCACCCAGTTTTAAATGACTGAAGTACTGGAGTATTTATGCCCTGTCATTTGCCTGCCTAATGACATCAGGCCATTGAATCAGCTTCATGTAATGCAACTTGTCCTGATTTGAGTTAGAACAGAACTAATTCTGTTCAGTGATTTTACTTTTCAGCTAAGTCTCTTCTAAGTAACACTAAGTGCACTTTCTGAAGTTGACACTGTATTTTTGCAGACTGTGTCCGCTTCTAGCAGTGATAATGCTTGATATTTAGAGTTACCACCAAGGCTTGGTATGCAGAAGGATAAATCTGCTAAATCTCGTGTACCATGCTGGGGGTGCAGAAAGCAAAAGGCTGCACGTGAGGGGAGGAGCGGCCAGGACAGATGACCCTGTCCATTTTTAAGCTCTCTTCTTCAGTAGTGAGTGTCCAAGGACAACTCTAGACTCTGTGGGTTCTGCCTTTGATCCTGAGCCATATATTCCCGAATCCAGTTCCAGAATCAAGGTCTTGAATCTGGTTCCTGTCTGCAACTGAGTCCAGTCAGGGACTTCCCCAGTGACTGCTCCACAGTAGCAGTGGTGACAGTGATGTAATTGCCATCAGGAAGGTTGGGTTTTACATAAATTTTGCATATATTTGTATATATTCTATTTAATTACTACTGTTTTCATTAAAGATGTTTTAGTTTTCTAATCTGTAAGTCTCTCTCCCATATTTCCTTTTCCTTCCCCTTTGGGAGGGGAGAGGTGTTAATAGAGAGCAATCTGTCATTCATCTAGTAGCAAGCCCAGCCCTAAAACTTGACACAACATCGCTGCATTAATGGAAAGATATGACAAGGGAAACAAAGAAACAAAAAAAGACCAAAAAAAACCAAGAGAGGCATTTCCAAAATGGTGCTTTAGAGATAAAGAAAAATCCTAAGTAAACAGAGGAAATATATCACACTTCCACCTAGAACAGATTTTTTCTTCCTGTCTCATTATGGCAGTGTCTGAAGAAGCAGTGTGGAAAACAAGAACTAAGTTTTCTGAAAAACTGCAGTTTGGCCTGCCTACAGTCAGTTCCATTAGAAACTTCCTAAAAATAAACACATAAATAAATGCACACACAAAAAATATCTGAGAGGTGGAAAAGATATGCTGCCACTGGGCATAATTTAGACGAAGGATCTGAACTGGAGCCAAGGACAGGCAAATTGTTACCTTAGCTTTGGGACTTTCTGAGATGGATGCTTTTTTCCCCTATCTGCCCTGACTTTAGTTATGATGAAAAAATTATTTGCATTGTGAATTTGCAACTTCTGAGAACAAAATATTTAATCAAGACTTTAATTCCAGTATTGACACCCGGTCACAGGAGAAGTGCAGAAAGGAATTCATTGTGTCTCCCATAATTCCTCCATTGTTCCTTCTATAAGCCTCTACTGTCTTACACTTCCAGCAAATCTGACACCCTTACGCCCCTACAGTACTGAAGGAACAGTACAAGACAGATGAATTTCCTTTCTATGCCCTTGCTTCATAGCACAGTCCAAACTACCTATCTGTCCAGTAGTCTACCTCAAAACATCTCACTGGTGCTCTAAAGGTAATGCTTCTATATCAACCTGCTGTATATTTTATCCTCTGCTCTTTCTAATGAAGTACAAAGCAATACATCTGCCCCATGTAATCCCTCGCTTTATGTACCAGAATTTCTGTGTGACTGGACTGCACCACATTTCCTGAAATACTAGCTTGTACATTTAAGTTGTGCTACTTCTGTTGGACACCTTCCTAGAAAAAGAAAAAACTATATAAAATGCTTGAAGCGTTAGAAGAAACAATCACAGGTCTGGCCTAACACTTGGAATCTGTATGGTCTGGATCCTCAAAATGAGTAAAAGGAAACAGAGTAGAAACTGATAAGAAAATGATTAGAAAAAAATAAACTGTATATCTATGAGTCTAAATGTGTTAGAATTGTCCTATCTGGAGAAGAAATCAGGACTACAACATCATGAGTAGCATGGATAAGATGAACAACTGTTCAATGTCTCTCCAAATACAAAAATATTAGGAAGCAACGTCAAAACACAGGAGGCCTATCTTTAAACACTGTGTAGGTTAGTTATGCAATTCATTCTTAAAGTAAATTAGGTGATACAAGTTCACAGTGGCTCAAAAGCCATCAGACAAATTTATGAAAGAAAGTCATACAAAAATAAAGCTATTCAGCATACTAAATAGAAAGACAGAATTCTGGCTCACAGCATTCCCTGACAGCAACTCAGTGGCATCTGAGAAAATGTGTAGGAATGATATAAAATATTGAAAGATTTATTTCATAAGTATGAAAATCAGAATGGTTTAGGTCAGAAACTGGTGTATTTTTAACATCCACTTTTTAGAGAGAAATTATTGACTGATGTTCCATTTCAGTACACTAAGGCAATCAAATCACTAAATCACAGAATGGTAGGGGTTGGAAGGGATCTCTGGAGATCATCTAGTCCAACCCCCCTGCCTGAGCAGGGCCACCTAGAGCAGGTTACACAGGAAGGCACCCAGGTGGGTCTTGAATGTCTCCAGAGAGGCAGACTCCACCACCTCTCTGGGCAGCCTGTTCCAGTGCTCTGCCACCCTCAAAGTAAAGAAGTTCCTCCTCATGTTTA